>VDFB02372232.1:0-19781 GCA_007258455.2 Sequoia sempervirens | reverse complement strand
TGCTATGGAGTGCAAAGTGTTGCTTGAGAGTGATGGATGCAAGAAAAGTTGTGTAGAATGCTTAGAGAATGGCTTGGAGAGATGAACTGAATGCTTAGAAGATGTGTAGAAGATGAAATGCATGAAGAATGAATGAATTTGAAGGGAGAATGAGAAAAATGGCCATATTTAGGTCAATTGGTCGAAGAGGGGCATTAAAAATTGACCCCAATGGGAAGTGTAATGCCTCTGCATGCTTTAGATGTAGGACTTGTCAAGGACATACACGCTAATATTGAACATCTATAACTAACGTCCCCAATAGTTATTCTTTTGTTGATGCACAAAACAAAAGCCAAGTGGAATGAAGGCAATGGGTTGATGTGGATTTTTGCCCTCGAATTTGGTTTTCATGAGGGAACATGAAAGGGGAATTTTTGTAAGGGGTGAAAATTCGCCCCAATACACATCCCTAGACAAAAGGCTGTTCAAGAATTGATTTGTGTGCATTCTTTAGACTTGGTTTTTCTTCAAGAGACCAAGTTGTTTGTTGATAGTATGATGAAGTTGGCTAAAAAGGTTTGAGGCCATGGTATGTGTCAGTGTGTGGATGCACAGGGCAGCTCAAGGGGCATTTCTTTTCTGTGGGACCTGCGGAAAGTTTTCCCTTCTTGGTGGATCATGTGTCAACACTCTATTTCTTTGGTTGTTGTTGGGTTGAAATCTGGTGAGCAAGCCCTTTTCTCTAATATTTATGCTCCTATGGACTTTATTAGAAAAGTTAATTTTTGGGCCCATATTCGCTTTGTTCGCTCCCTGGAGTCTTTCTATCTGTGGGTTTTGGCAGGTGATTTTAATGTTGCTTGTTCCTTGGAAGAAAAAAGGGGGGGTACTAGTCATCTAGATCTCTCCATTATGCTTCTTAGGGATAACATGGACGCTTTGCATACGGTTGAAATTAAACCTAGGAATGGTTCATTCACCTGGAACAATAGAAGGATGGGGGATGCTGCTATATCTGAAAGATTGGATAGGTTCTTGGTTTCTAGCTTGTGGGTGGGGGATAGTTGGGTGACTAGCTTTTAAATTTTGGATTGGAAAGGATCTGACCATTGGCCAATTAATTTTTTTTCTCTTTTTGTCTAGATTCTCTATGAAGAAGCCTTCTTTTAGGTTCTAGCTTATGTGGCTTCAGGATGCCACTCTCCATGATCTGGTTCTAGGTTGGTGGAGAGATGGGAAGTCGACTTTCAACATTGTTATGTACTCCTTTGTTAAATGGAAACAATTCATTAAATATATGTTGAAACATTGGAATAGATATCATTTTGGAAATATCTTCTAGGCTAAGAGGAAAGCTCAAGATTAGTTGGACTCTATTACGCGGTTGATCCAGGATCATGGATTATCTTAGGAGTTGTGTAGGGCTGAAATGATGGCTATGAAGGAAGTGGAGGAATGGGAGCTTCGAGAGGAAATCTTTTCAAAGTAGAAGTCTCGTATTGAGTGGCTTCAGGAAGGTGATAGGAACACTTCTTTCTTTCATAATTATGTCAAAGATAGAAGGCAAGGTAATGCCATTTCTACTATTCAAGCTCATGATGAGAACCTTCTTTGCAATAATGCTGATATTTCAAGAGAGGTTGTTAGATATTTCTCTACTTTATTCTCCAATGACTTCCCCCTAGCTTGAGCTAAAGAGGCTTCCATATTATCCTGCATTCCTACTTTGGTGGCTGGAGAAATGAATGAGGCCTTAACTAAATTAATCACATTGGCCGAGTTGGAGGATGTTGTGTTCCAAATGAAGAAAGGTAAAGATCCTAGTCCTGATGGGTTTCCTATAGAATTATTTTAAGAGTTTTGGGAGGTTATCAAGCTTGATTTGTTGGAAGTGGTCCAGGAGTCTCATAGGAACAAGAAAATGCTTAAGTTTGTGAATGCTACTTTTTGGCTCTTATTCCCAAGCGTGAAGGGGAAAATTCTTTGGATCTTTTTAGTCCAATTTCCTTATACAATGTTATGTATAATATTATCACCAAGGTAATTGTTGAGTAATTGAAGTCATGGTTGGATAGGCTGATTTCTAAGGAGCAGGGCAGTTTTGTGGCTAGGAGGCAGATTCTCAATGGGGTGGTTATTGCTACTAAGGTTGTACATTCTATGTCTATTTCCAAGGAGAAGGATATGTTTATTAAGTTGGATATGGAAAAAGCTTATGATAGGGTCAAATGGTATTTTCTCTATAATATTTTGAAGGCTTTTAGGTTTAGTTGTGATTGGATTGAATGGGTTATGAGTTGTGTCACTTCCTCATCTTTTTCTATTTTGATCAATGGTGATCCTTCAAATCTTTTTGGGGCTTCCAAGGGCTTGTGTCAGGGTGATCCTCTCTCCCCATATTTATTTATTCTAATGGCAGAGAGGCATGGAATATTTTTGAGGTCCTAGGTGGAGCTTAGTTTGATTCATGGGTGGCGCTGGGGTAATGGTATCCCACCTCAGTCCCATCTTCAGTTTGTGGATGATACTACCTTGATGGGGGTTGCCAAAGTGGAGGAAGTGGTTAACCTAAGGAGAGCTTTGGATTTTTATTTGTTGGCTTCGAGTCAAAGCATTAATGAGAAAAATTCTTCCATCTATTTTTTCAATACACCCATCTTAATCCAGTGGAGAATTTCCAGGATCCTTAGATTTTAAATCAAGGTTCTCTCCCTTTTGTTTATTTGGGGATTCTTATTGTGGGATGCTCACTTTCGAGATTGTATTGGCAGGATGTGATTGAATTTTTTGTAAGAAAGTAAGCCATTGGACTTGTAGATGGATTTCTACTATAGGTAGAGTTACTCTTTTGAAGTCTGTAGTTTAGGCTCTTCTGTTATACAAGTGTTTTGTGTTGTTGGGCCCTGTCGGTTTTGTTCGGGACTTTGAATGTCTTTGTCAACAATTTCTTCGGTCGAGTAATCATCTCTCGAGAAAATGGAGTTCGGTTAAGGGGGAGGATGTGTGTTGTCTGAAGGATGAAGGGGGTCTTGGGTTGAGATGGGTTGATCTTAATGGTCAAGCCTTGGAAGCTAAGCTTTATTGGAGATGGTGTACTTAGTAGCAACAAACATGGGCTAAGATTCTCACTTTCAAATATTTGGGGTGTGTTGACAGCAAAGAGGTTCCTCATTTTGGTCTTCTGGGGAAAGGTTCAATGGTCTAGAATACACTTAAAAGAGAGGCTGAGTTGATCAAGCAGGGTCTTTTCTGGATTTGTAATCATGGGTCAAAGGCTCTTTTTTGGTCTGATTCTTGGGATGGTCATCCTCCTATCTTGGTTTCCCATCCTCATCTTTAGGATTTTAGCAGAATCTTCTTGGAAGCAGGTTGGCAGTTTGTGAAGGATTTTAAGTCCCCTCAGTTTCTAGGATAGTCTATTGTTTATCGATGGAAGATGGCCTCCTTGTGGATGATACTGCTTTGATGGGGGTTTCCAGAGTGGAGGAAGTGGTTAACCTAAGGACAGCTTTGGATTTTTTTTGTTGGATTTGGTTCAAAGCATTAATGAGAACAAGTCTTCCATCTATTTTTTCAATACGCCCATCTTAATCCAGTGGAGGATTGCTAGGATCCTTAGATTTCATATTGGTTCTCTCCCTTTTGTTTATTTGGGGATTCTGATTGTGGGATGCTCACTTTCGAGATTGTATTGGTAGGATGCGATTGAAAAATTTCGTAAGAAAGTAAGCCATTGGACCTGTAGATGGATTTCTACTGCATGCAGAGTTACTCTTTTGAAGTCTGTAGTTCAGGCTCTTCCATTAAACAGGTGTTTTGTGTTGTCAAACCTTGTTGGTTTTGTTTGGTACTTTGAATGTCTTTGTTGGAAATTTCTTTGGTCAAGTAATCTTCTCTCGAGAAAATGGAATTTGGTTATGTGGGAGGATGTGTGTCATCTGAAGCATGAAGGGGGTCTTGGGTTGAGATGGGCTAATCTTAATGGTCAAGCCTTGGAAGCTAAGATTTATTGGAGATGGTGTACTCAGCAGCAGCAGACATGGGCTAATATTCTCACTTTCAAATATTTGGGGTGTGTTGACAGCAAAGAGGTTCCTCATTTTGGTCTTCTAGGGAAAGGTTCAATGGTCTAGAATACACTTAAAAGAGGGGTTGAGTTGATCAAGCAGGTTCTTTTATGGATTTTAATCGTGGGTCAAAGGCTCTTTTTTGGTCTGATTCTTGGGATGGTCATCCTCCTATCTTGGTTTCTCATCCCATCTTTTAGGATCTTAGCAGAATCTTGTTGGAAGCAAGTTGGTTTTTGAAGGATTTTAAGTCCCCTCAGTTTCTGGGATAGTCTATTGTTTATTGGTGGAAGAGCATACATGAATGGCCTCCTGGTGGATCAAGGGAGGAGTATCAAGAGATTTCCATTATTCTTGAAAGTAGGATTTTTAATTCTTTGGAGGACAAGGATTTCTTGCTTGGGGCCATGATCCAAAAGGCAGGTTCTTTGTCGCTTCTGGGTACCAGATGTTGGATAAGCAGATTTATAGGAGTACAGGGGTCTCTTGGTGGAAGCAAGTTTGGAATAATTTCTCCTAGCCCAAGAGTAACTTTTTCTCTTGGCTTGTGATGCGGGGTAGATGCTTGACCTAGGAAAATCTGCAGAAATGGAGGTTTCATGGTCCCTCCATGTGTTGTTTATGTTCTAGTAGTGAGGAGAGTGTTTCTCACCTCTTTTTTCAGTGTCCCTTCATTAGGGATATTTGGCACTTTTGGTGGGATTCTTGTAATTTTCCATGCTGGCATGCTTCTTCAGTGGAGGATTTTTGGATGCAGTTAGGTACTATGTAGGCCAAGTCTGCTTTTCTCCATATTATTTGGACAATTGGTCCTACTTTAAACATTTGGAATATTTGGCTAGAACAAAATCTTAGAATATTTTTGGATAAGAAGCTTCAGGTGAGACAATTTTGGTTGAGAGTTCTAGGAGCTATTTAAAAAGCTATTGTGGCTAATTTTGATCTTTCAACTCCCATGGCTCTTGTGGATAGGGGGATTGTTTAGAACCCGGGGATCTCTGGTGATGTTCTAGGTAGGCCTGGTACTAGTTTGCGGTGGAAAGTTAGAGAGAAGACAGTGCGTGAAGGGCATTGGTTGCCTCCCCCCTTGTAGTTTTAAAGATCAACATTGATGACTCATCTAGAGGTAATCTTGGCCCCATGGGGGTGGGGGGTATTGGTAGGAATAGTGATGGGATTGTGGAATTTTTCTTTCTAGAATCTTGTGGATAACAGTCAAATAGTCTTATGGAGGCTTTGGCCATCCTCATGGCTGTGAAAAGGGTTTGTGCTTTTGGATGGAGGAAGGTTATTTGTGAATCTAATTCTCAAGTTGTGATTGACTTGTTGAACAGAAATCAACTAGAAAGTGTGAACTGGCAGTTGGTTGTGGTGGTTAGGTAGATTATTTCTTTGGGTAGGTTCTTGGAATCTATCACCTTTTTCCATATCCCTCAGGAGTGGACTAAGGTGGATGATGGTTTGGCTAGATGGGTGTCTAAGCATGGTGGTGATTGGAAGGTGGATAACTGGGGAAACATTCCCATGAATCTTTCTCAAGAGCTCAAGGAGCTTATTTTTGATGATATGAGATTGTTTCTTGGTGTTACTTGATGTCTTGCCTTGGCTTTCAGCCTTGGCCTTCTTGATTGTACTTTCTTTTTTATTTCTCTTTGGCTGAAATAAAAATTTTACCCACTTTTTAAAATAAAAATAAAAAATATGACTCTTTTTCTTGTTATGTCTTTAAAGTTTGAGCATAACTATCTTCAATTTCTCCTTCAAGATCAATTTTTCTTGATTTTAGATAGGAAAAAAGTGGCAACTTAAGACCCCCCTTTTGGTCCCCTATTTTTATACACTTTCCCTCCAATGGTGAAAACCTAGAAAGCAAGCGCCTTGGGCTAGTATTATGATGAAAGCCTAGAAATAAGTGTTATATGTAAACCTTGCATCCCCTTTCACTTCTACACTTAGGGGTAATCCTTAGCCACTAGACATCCTATCTACCTCCTCCTATCTCCCCTCATCTATCCATCATTTCTCATCCTTTCCAATTCCACCATCCTCCTTTCAATTTTGATAAAAATAGGGGTAAACATACAAGAATTATTTGAACAATACAAGCCTTAATTTATCTACAAGTCATCCCCTTTCATATATTCCATCTATGGATGTTTTGTTACCTTCAACCATCAAGCTATCCCTCCAATCCCATCATCTCGCCTTACCATGTTCCATAAATTTGCTAAAATTATTTGTATTCAATTCACCACATCCCTACATTAAAACTAACATATACCATCTCCTTCCTATTGGATACACTTCTTGGATTTTTATCCTTCATCCCTTCCAATCCTTCCATCTTTTCCACCCATCATTTTATGCTCTCTAATCTCACACTTTCTTCAAATTGGTCATCCAAAAATTGTCATATTCCCTATAATATTATGTAATCCTCTCATGCATCACAATTCCTCATTATACATGACATATGTAGAGTGGAGCATGTTCTTACTACATATTGTAGTCCTTGGACATCACCTCTCTATTCCTCCACACATCCATCATGATCCCCCATCGGTTTCCATCTATTCTCATCCACTATGTCTTCCCTCATCTCACAATCTCTTATCCCTAAACAAAATTATTTCCTTGTCATTGGTACCAAGATATGGGCTACCTCCATGTCATCCAATGTAATACATCATGGTAGTCCAATGCTCCTAACAATCTAATATCACAAAATAATATTAATCTATGCAATCCAATGAAGCAATCTAATAAACTCATCCAATCGCATCTTTGGTCTTGTTCCTAGCCTCATCACATACCTTGACAAAAATATAATTATGATCATCAAGATTTATCTTTCCCAATCCTTATGTTTTATAGGATATAGAATTCCCTTATCAACAACACTTGTCCATCATTCATCAATCAATCTTGGATTTTCATCTTGATCAAGGAAATATCATGTTTTTTTCTTGTATCATTGTTTGCATGCTTTCTTTCTTATTTGTATGCATTATCATTTTTCTTACATTTGTATTAGTTATTGTAGCATAATTTTCATAATGGTATCATGGTGTTATATGAAATAGGGTTACTTGTGACTTGTCTTTTTCCTATGCATGGGAAACATTGTCATCTTGGTTCCTTATACCTTGGTGCATAATGTCTAGTGCAATACAAAATAAAGAGTGCTTGAATCAATACATCATAAATAAGAATTTCATACTCCCTCCATTGTCTCTTCATCACATCTTCCCTAACCTCTTCTATCACACTAACTTGCATGTTTTCATCCTTTCAAAAGTGTGTTCTTCCAAACCTACATGTCCTCTTATGTGGGAATCATCATCATCCCAACATCCTTCCTCCTAGTCACTCTTTCTTATTACTAGGTCATATATCCAATTTTATTCTTCTTTGGAATGATGTTACTTCATACCACCATCTTAAAGAGGGGAAAAATAAAGACATCTAAATTTGACACATCGTTAGTTACCTAATTACTTGACCATTTCCCCTATAACTAGTCAAACAAATCCCTATTTATTTGATTATTTATCCCATTTTCATTCCCTTATTAATTAAATAATATTTTATTATATAATTAATAAAGTCACTATTCATCACTATTCAATCACACCATTGCTAGCCTAAATTACTTAATCAATATACTTCTATAGTTTACATTAGGTAAATGAATTTAAATATTTTTTTACATAACTCCCTCATCCTCATCCAAAAAATTAAATAAATATCAAATTTATTTAATTGTCTATATTTTTCACTTTTCATTATGTGGGTTAAAATTTATTGGCCCCTTAATAATCCTATTGCTAATTCCTAAACCTAGTCAAACCCCCATCAAAACATGCAAATTCCACGTGTACAAGGTTTCATCCTTTCTACAAAAGGAATGGGCCTTTTTACATGTTTGTTGCATGGCCTTGGTAGAATGCCACATGGATCAAACGACTTTCCTATCCCTTAAGGCTAATCCAAACTATTTATTTTTTAGATCTTGTCCCTCCACTTTCTCCAAGGGGAATATCTACCATTTATTTTCCCTCAATCTGGATCTACCCTCCATCCCCACCAATCATGTGGAAATAATTTAATTTATCTCATCCTCCCAGGTGTCACAACCAATATGAGCCCTTTGTTTTTCCTTCTAATCCTAGACATCCAATTTTATAGCCAAAAAATTATAAATAGGTTTTCATCCTAAACCATTTTAAAACATACTTATATGCATTGTTATTTTCATTATTTTTTCTTACTCGTTGCTTTATCTCAAGTGTTACATTTTTAAGTAGAATATGTTATATTACTTATCTTGTTCACTTATGCTAAAAATTCTATGTACACACTTCGGTTTCCTAGAGGAGGGAATCTCCAAGGTGTGTTGTCTTCTATTGGAAACATCATAAGTTAGTTCCTTCAATCTAGTTTCTCTCAAGGATTGCCTATCCATTTTTGACTCCATCCCCCACATATCACATTCTAATATCTTTAGTATTTTGGGTTTTCCTTTTCCCTATTTTGGAGCAAAAAGTTGGTTGACTTGATGAACCATGCTTATTTGAACATTTTATGTTTGTAACATAATCCTCTACCTTCTTCAAACTTACAAGGGCTTTGCAATAGAAAATAATATCCACTCTTTAAAACTATGTATTCCTTCCTATTTATCAAGAGAAAAAGACTATTGATTAGTGACTGAGGATTCTTTATTATTAACTTTCTCTTGAAATAGGGGTAATAAATCACATTCTTCTAAAAATATTTTCTACGATAGTGATAAAAATAAAGACCAATTCAAGCAGGTACTTCAAGGGATTTTCTATCAAGGCCTCCATTATCTAAGTCATTTCTACATAGGACAATAGTTTGCTCTAGAAAACTAGAATCCATGAAAAACCCATCCCCCTTCCATTTTTTTTTCCTTTCTATTAAGTCTCGTGTATTTTGAGACCCTCTAGATCCTCAGGCGAGATTATACATGAGTAGATCATATATTCAAATTTGATTTTTTAAAGAAAAGGTATGATGCAATCTCATATTAAATTTCTTAAACCCTTTAGCCAAGATTAAATTATAGAGTAATAGAGGTGGTAAATTCCTCATTGATAGCAATTTTGATGTAATAGTGGGCAAACACAAGTCTACTCCTATTTTGTGTGACAAAGTTTAAGGTTAAGAACTAGCCAAAGGAATTAGCTATCCTAGTGATTATTTTCTCATCCCAATATTCCAATGGGAGTCATTATATATAGCTCTACTAAAGACTCAAATCCTAGTTTCCATTTATATTGAGAAAGGTTAAAATTTACCATTAACCAAGGGACCTAATCAAAATTTTGGTGCAATATTCCATTACAAAAAATGAAAACTAGAAAATCCCTTTTGAAAAAGCAGTGACCTCAATATTTCCTTTTATCTTCTATTTATCTACTATCCAACAATGGACAAGATCTAAATTTTATGAAGTTTACTGAAGAACTTTCCAATTGAGGTACAATCCATGTCAAGGATGACCTTTTTATAGTTGAATTCATAATTTTAACTATGATCCCCACCTCCAAGTTTTTGAATGAGATACCTCTGGAATATTGAGGAGTATGAGAGGGGTATTTACTTTAAATCCACCTACAATTTTGGGCCTACGATTTCACCAAAAATTATCTTCTTTCAAATTCACCCATCTTTTGATGTAGGTGAGAACCCATATAGAAGGGTGACTTTTTCTATCATGGAGGATCACCATATTGCATAAAAGAATCTAACCCAAATTGTGACCTTCTCAGTTTAAATATTATATAAAGTCTATATTAAATTATGATTATCGATAACACATTGCATTGGTGATACTTCTCTTATTTTTCATGAGTTAAATTATGTTAACTTATACAAGTTTAATTTCTACAGTCTATTAATTAAATCGCTAAGGATTTAACTTGTATAAATGGCTCTATAATAATTTTATTCTTAATTCAATAAAATACAAATAATGAACTATAATCTCTTAAGATAAAAGGGTTGAGAATTTTATTACAACCTAAAACTTAATCAAACAACTTATTATCCTAGAATATTTTACAACATATTAAACTTTTGATTCGTTATCTTGTTCATGTGTTGAGTAATGCTATAAGAATTGTTAGAATTAATTCTATTTATGTTCAATGGTACACTGAATAATTAATGATTCAACATGATACTAGTAGGAGCCAATTTTTCTCAACACAAATTGAAAATATAATGTATCTATAAGGGTTAGGGAATTTAATCTTGTCTAGTCATGAAACTTTTATGTATACATGTTCACTTAATTGGTGAGTTGTATAATTTATTTAAGAGTAATAAGTGAGATATATTTAACCATTAATGGTGTATCATCACCTTAAAATTTCATATGTCTAGGGATAATAGACCCTAAATCATAGTTTGAAAAGAAAATTGTCATATTTTCAATGCACAAGACACCTTTGAGTTTATACTCAACCCATGTCATTTAGAATTTTCTCTATGATTTTTGTAATAGATCTTCTTCTACTCCATGCTATTATGACTCTTAATAGGAAAATATTTAAATTATGGTGAACATCATCTAAATGGAAATAGGTGTATAGATAAGTGTCATAAATGTAGGGATAAGGTGAATGCATCAAATTATGTCCATATAAGGATGAGATGAGGGTTAAATAAGTGAGGATCTATGTATAGGGATGAATAAAGACTAGTGAAATGAGTTCAACTTTACAATAAGGTGCGCTATTTGTCAATATGTATATGTATCAAGATATTTCTTTAAAATAGGTAGAACATTAATGGAAAATCAACATATGTATGAAAACATTAGCAATACTTTTTCCTCTCATTTTGGGCTACATGTATCTTAAATTATGTGGCAATCATAAACATGCATCCAATGCAAATAATGAAACATCTAAGAATATTAAAGAAGGTCTACAGGTTGGCATTGTGTAAGTGTGTCCTTAAGTATGCACTCTCTATTGAAACATACAAAGTGGAGGAAAATATGCAATGAGTAGCTTTTATCTCACAAGTAAAAATTAGTCACAAATTAGGAGATCGCCAACTCTATAAAAAATGAGAACAATATGAAACAAGTGAAATTAATAAATTCCACCTATTGTAAAGATGATAATTTTTTTATTTAGATCAATGTCCATAGAATGACATGACACATGGGGTACAATGTATGGCTGTGATAAATCTTCATCTAGCCACCATAATAATTCTCTATAGTGCTTGTCACTACATGAAAACTCAACATACAAATGATAGTCATAATATATGTCCCTTTAGTTGGCTATATCCATTTATTGCCCTTAGATAATTGTTTATTTTAATATTTTGAAGGTTAAGAAGCATTTTAAGTTGAAGATCTAAGTTAAAGACATTTCATGCTAGCAATTTGGATTCTACATTTTTCACCTCTCCACACAAATCTATAAAAGAGACAAACTTGTTTAAATACATAATGTCTTGGATTGATTTAAGTAACCCCTCAATAAATATAAGAAATGAGTACTAAGTGGACCATTCATTCTCATGAGAGATGGATTCATGTGAACTACTCATTATGTGAGAAATGTTTTATCCAAACAATATTTTTCATTCAACTTATACTTTTTAAACAAAGTGTACAACCTTAACTAAAAATCTCAACTTATACAAACTTTTAATACTTTTCCTAATTAAAATACAACAATGTTTATATTTAAAATTTGTAGAATATCCTTTAAATATTGCCAAAATACACTTAATTCAAGCATCTTCAAAAATCAGAAATAAATTTAATTCAAACATCATCAACAATAAAAATAAAATTACATTATAATATGAAAGAAGTAATCATTGACTTGAAAAACTAACTTTTTACTCCCCTATGATTTCCATCAATATTCCTAAAAAATTGAAACTTGATTCCCCATCTTCTTCCTCCCCTTCTTCCTCCTCCTCCCCTTCTTCTTCCTCTTCTTCCTCCTCCTCCCCTTCCTCCTCCCCTTCCTCCTCCCCTTCTTGTTTAGAAGACCTGTTCAATTTAATTTAGATCATTATATATCATCACATTTTTCTCCTTTTCTACCTTTGACAAACTTTAGAGAGAAGTAATTATCAATCACATACAATTATAATTACTTTATAAAGCAGAAAATGGCAGGAAATGCAACACAGCTACTGATCATTTGTTCTCTCTTAAAAGTGTTCAAGAATTGATCTGACTACCCACCTGCCATTTTGAAATATAAGAGTCAACAAAAAAATTTCTAGAGGTACCTGTGAAAATAACTCTTCCAATGTTTCTGTTTCCTCTCAGCCTTTCTGTGTCCATGATTTTCCTTTCCTTTTGATTGAGAAGACCTGCAGTTTGTTTCATAACACAGTCAGGCTATTCTATTCTCTATTGAAATGAAAGTCGGACCATAAAAATCTTTAGAAACTACCTGTGAGAAAACATCCCCAAATGTTTGTGCTCCTTCTCCTTCTTTTTCTCTTTAGATTTCTTTGAAAAAAATGATGCAGAGATCTCTGAAGGGTCTGCAGAGGAGACCATGACTTCTGAATGGTTGGTGGAGGAAGACAGTATTTCTGAAGGTGGCTTATTTTCCATAGTGGTGGATGGAGATGTGAGTACATAGTTTTCCAGCTTCTTCAAATATTTGGCATGTTTCTCTTCATCAAGTTTTCCATAATAGGAAGCAGCAACCAACAGGATTTTACCAGATTCGCTGACTTTCTCTTTGTCAATGGTGTCGCCTTTTCCTTGCCGTTTTGCCTTGGCGGCCTTGAAGATAATTCTGCTACTGGTTAAAACATGGCGACTTGAAGGCTTTTCCATGGTGTGCCCTCTTACCTTGGATAAATCCATTTGCCAATCGATTGTAGAGGATATAAGTTTGGGGAGAAATGCAGAGGGAATAAGAAATATCTGTATGCATTGACTTAGTCACAGAGATTGTTTCTACAAACAATGGAGAGCCCACGTTGAATCTTTCAACCACTACGATAAAATGTGAAACTACTGTCTATTCAACCCCAATTAATCAGAATAAAATATATGGTCAAATATGCATTCTGAAATTACATAGATATTTCCAAATGTCAACATCCAAAAATGACAAGAATAATTTTTTTTAAAAAATATTCACTCAAATTAACTAGATTTTTATATAATTATTTAATAATTATAATCTTAAATTTATATTAAAATAATTTAGATTTTATGTATTTTTGAAAGGGTGCAAATTTTTTTATTTAAATTTATTTGGACCCTTTCAAAAATTTGTAAGAAAAATCTTTTTAAACAGTTTTTTTATCATCTAATTAAAAATTAAATAAAAATATACAAACATATTTAAAAATCTAAAATCTTAACATAAAATTTAATATTCTTAACTATTAAGTCAAGTCAATTATTATCATTTGTAATTATTAGATTACCCACTCCCTTGATAAACATATTAAGCTTCACCTACTGCATAAAGGAATTTTGATCCACTCATCGACCCCAAATTAAAATATGAAGGTATATTAGTGTAAAATAAAAAAATGATATTTATGTGGTCCAGTCCAAGTGTCCCACGATCCAAGTTATATTGTACAAGAAGATAAATTTCTGTGAATTATGCGACATGGGTTTTCACCCAATGATAGTACGGAATAGAAAGTCAGTCAATAGAAAACGCCGAGATATATCAAAAAAACATGCAATTGCAACAATTTAAGATGTTATTCCTTCACATCTCATTTGTCTCATAAGACTTTGGCACCACCAACCCAAGATAGCAAATTGAATGGTCAAGCTTATCTCTACAGTTAGCATGTGCTACAAAATTGCCCAATAATCTGTAGCTTTTGTGGTTGAAAATTTGGGTTCATCACAACTGTTATCAATATCTCTAACAACTCCACTAATCTCGACTGTTGTAGAGGCATCAAGATGTCCTTTAGCAAATCACCTTCAACTACTTTATGCAGAGAATACATATTACTGCCAGACTACGATTACTTCTCTAATAAAGTCTTCCCAAGAATAAATTAAATACTAGCTAGGAAACTTGACACCCCAACATTTGAACATGGCATGATTTCGGTCTCATCATATTTCCATAAAATCAAGCTTAGATTCTATAAAGATATGTTGCTTTTCATGAGCCTAGAAACTCATACTATTTCTCAGTGCACAAATAAAGGTTTTAGCATGACGTAGTACTTCAAAGCTTGAATAAGGACCTTTTTGCTACTCCAAGTATACACACCTTAAATGTGCCACTATAACTTGGTCAGGTGGGAGGGAATTATCGCAGAAAGGAGTAGGTGGGAGGAAATAAAGTTGGTTTCATTAAATTGTGATTTAGAATATCACCTCTTGACCTTTATTTTTGCCATGATCAGGAATTAGGATATGAATGCTACTATTAGTGACCATAAGTTCCTAACAAAAGCTAAATGAAAAGCTTAGAAAAGATTTCTTTTAGTGTAATTTATTGCAATAGTTGCTTGGACAGGTAAACCATAAGCTTCAAGTAATGTAAGGACTGTCTGAACACCAAAAAAGAGTGCCTTTGGGCATTCAAGCTACAGGCACTTGTTGTTCAGCAAGTATATGAAAGTAGTCTGCATAGATAAATCTCAACTTTTGTAATTATGCAGACAACTTTCATATACTTGCTGAGATTTATCTATGCAGAAAACTTGATTTATCTATGTAGACAACTTTCATATACTTGCTGAACAAGTGTCTGTAGTTTGAATGTCCAAAGGCACTCTTTTTTGGTGTTCAGACAGTCCAAGAAGAAAAAGAATATGTTAGAAAATATTGCTGAAAAGGGGAGAATTCACCATCCATTTGAAATTTTGAACAGGTTTAACTTTCTTGCATTGACATTAATCAATGCAATTTTTTTCACCCTCTTCTCCCAGAAGGAATTGTAAAATTATCAGTATAATCTAACTTATGTCAAATATGCGTACATTATATTCTACAAAATTACAAAATCCTGCCATCATTGCATCTCCCAACTTTCCTCAAGACTTAGCAGTTGACACAATGCTCTATTTCCTGAGCAATCTGTCGCTAAGTGGAAATGGAATCCAGAATCTAAAGATAGAAAGTGCCTTGTGTTGTGAATTTTAAAGCAGATTTTGAATATGGAAATCTCTATCACATTTTTTATATCATTGCCCTGTTCTTCAAAACAGAAAAGCCCAATGTGTAGTATTTTGAACTGGAAAATTGGCAATTAATCATGTAACTGACTGCTTAAGTTGAATTTATACAACGAAGGCATGAAGATGGAAGTTTTTCTGAAATTGCCCCCACGTAATTACAAAAATAGCAAACCTATTAAAAAGCAGTAGGCAGTAAGAAATAGTTATCGAAAACCTACATTGTGAGGTATAGATTATGGATTTCGAGTAATCCAGGTGTGTGGGGCTCGACAGAGATTGGGAAAGAACCAAAAGGTGGACAGGCATAGTCGAGAAGGGCTTCATATTTAAAACAATCAAACCATCAGAGCTTACCGGTGAAATTGCAAAGAGAAGAATGGGGCAATGATGCCCTACGTGATCCTCCGCCTCCACCAGATCCTTTTGGTCTGAAGTGCGGTCACACTCCGCAGTGGGTGTTTCACGGAGGCAAATGGGTTGATATGGCGTTTGATGTGCAGAATAAAAGGAATTGGGAGGCTACTAACAAAACCCTAATGCCAGTCTCAAATTATTTTAAAGGTTTTTTCCGGTCACATAACAGATCCACGGGGGACAGGCTTGGCAGAAGTTGGAAAAATGGGATTTTTGGTTTGCAGAATGGGAGCAACGTGATTAAGAGTGATTTTGATGGGCTTGGAAGGAATAGGAAAAGGTTTGATAAATCTTGGGCAGGGAATGCATCTCGGGCTTTTGTTGGGGAGGCTCAACAAAACCCTAATAGAAAAAAATAGAAGTAAAATTTCATAGCTTCTTGCACTCGTTCATTTTTATACCCTAATGGGAAAACATACGCTCTGGCAGCTCCAAACCCAAAAGGGGTGAAAGGAAATCTCCATCGGGGGGACTCTCAAAATGTTAAGGAAAATAATAATGGTGTTGTGAATGGAAATGCCAAGGCAGAGGTGAAAGCTTGGAAAAGGAAAAACCCTAGCAGCAAGCTTTTTGTGTTACCATCAAATGCAATCAACCCTGCAGTGGATCGTCTTAGAGATTGAGCTCTCTTTGCAAAATAGTGTGGTATAGGCGGCAATCAACAGGAGATAATGGAGTGGTGGACAAATTCATTTTCAGGTATGGTTAGCGTGTGTTCCCTGCAAAATGATTTTCTTTTGATAGAATGTGTAGACCAGAACCTTAAACATGCAATTGTGTATGGAAAACCAATCTTTTATAATGGTTCGAGCTTTCACATGGTTAACTGGAAACTTGGCTTTGATCCATCCATGTATAGAATCAACAAAATCCCAATGTGGTTGAGTCTGGTTGGGCTACCAGCAGAATACCGGTGCACAGAAGCCATCATAACAATAAGTGATGCATTAGGATCCTTTCTAGGAATAGAGGAAGATTTCTTTAACAGGAAAACTGGAGATATAGCTAACATCTATGTAGAAGTGGATATGGATTTAGGCTTCTATGGGGAGTTGAAGATTGTATCATATTTAGGTAGGTGGAAACAGAAAGTTAAAAGATTAACGAAGAGAATTCCTGGAAATTGTTTGCTGAGGGAACAGATGTCTACAGGAAGTTCATAATGTGGCCTGAGAGGCCCTTTGTTCAAGGAACAGGGAAAGCAAATGCAAATCACAGAAGAATATATCAAAGAAAAGAGCTTGAAAGAGAATGAATCACTTAGGAGTCAATGCCAGGAAATGTTGGTATTGGAACAACCTACAGATAATGATTTGCAGTCCAACATAAGTAAAAAAGATCAGAAGGCCAAAAACACAAGCAGAAAGTTTGTTCTAGGTAGGGCTAAGAAAATCAAGATCTCAAGAAAGGGGTCAACCAAGGGAAAAGAGAATCCAAGAGACAAGAATAGGAAAAGGAAAAGAACTATGGACTTAAGAAACAATAAGTCGATGGACTCTAATAAACTAATGAGGCCAGCTGAACAAGCTCTCACAGATCTGCTCAAGGAAACAGAATGTTTGAAGGAAGATATATCAAAAGAATTGGAGATATTAAATGTAGAAGAAAGGGTGGTAGAAAGTAGTTTGGATCATGGGAAGGAAGGATCTCAGTTTATTCAATCCCAGGAGGAGGATAGCCTAGTAGATAAGGCAGATCAAGTAGTTGAAACCCCTAAGACTAGTATGCATCAACTATTAAGAGATTACATGGAGGAGGAAGAAGAAGAAAATTAAACAATGGACATATCACTAGCAACATTATTTTCAGAGGAAAAAGTAAGGAAGGGGTCTTCCCTTCCTGAACAACCATGAAATTTTTATCATGGAATGTTAGGGGTCTGAACGCCCCTAACAAGAGGAGCTTGGTCAAAAGAAGACTCTTTTTGATCAACTCAGATATAATAATGTTGTGGGAAACCAAATTAAATCTGTCACAATCTAAATCGTTTGGGGAGAGTTTAAGAAGTTTATATAGTGGATGTTGTCACAATCTGAATCGTTTGGGGAGAGTTTAAGAAGTTTATATAGTGGATGCAAGGCTGTATCAATGGAATCAGAAGGGGCTTTTGGTGGTTTAACAATAATATGGAAACCATCAACATTAATGTTTGAAAAGATAGTAACAGAAAGAAACTGGATTATGGGAAGAGTAAAAAGCTTATCATCACAATTTTCTTTCATCCTAATCAATGTCTATGGCCCAGTAACAACTGTTGCAAAAAGGGATTTCTGGGATCAGCTTGATGGAGCTCTTTCATCCATGCAAAATCAAAACGTTATCATAGGAGGAGACTTCAATGCAATAAGACACTCAAGTGAGAAAAGAGGTGGTCTAAATAGACCGGGCAGAATGCAATCAGATTTTAATGATTGGGTGGAAAGGAATGGTTTGTTTGAAATTGAATCAGGTGATAAAATCTATACATGGACAAACTGACGGTTAGGCTTTAGTAACATAGCAGAGAAAATTGACAGACTTTTCTGGACTGGGGATTTGATTACCTTCCCTTACATAATGGAATGCAACGTATTACCATGCTTAGGCTCGGATCATGGGAGACAATAATCCTCTTAAACCTCCATTTAGGTTCGAATATATCTGGTTTAAGGATCCAAACTTTCTAAAAATGATTGATCAATGGTGGAAAGAGGGCATTGTTGAAGGTTCTAAACTCTTCTGCTTTGTTTCAAAGATGAAAATCATTAAAAAGAGGCTTTTAGAATGGAATGCGAATCATTTTAAAGACATTTTTCAAACCAAAAGGAACATAGAAGATCAGCTTGAAGATCTCAATGAAAAGGTGATTAAAGATGGTATGCAGCAAGCTAAATTTATCAGAGAAAAGGAACTCTTAGCAGAATATGAGGATGTAATAGCTAAGGAAGAAATTTTTTGGAAGCAAAAGTATAGGGAGGTATGGCTACAAGAAGGAGACAAGAACATGAAGTTCTTTCATAATGTAACAAATCAAAAAAGGGTTATTAATAGAATCTCCAAGCTGCAAGGACAAAGAAACTAGATAATAGAGGATTCAACCTTAATTAAAGAACACATTGTCATTTATTATAGAAATTTATTGAACAATGAAGGGAGTTCAAATCGATCTGAGCAAAATAAATTCCTCTCTAATATTCCAAAGATAATTACTCAAGAACAAAATAAAGAACTAAATAGAAGCATATCTATGGAAGAAGCAGAGATAGCCCTCAAACAGCTTCCAGCAGGGAAGGCCCCTGGTCCAGACGGGTTCCCAACAGGATTCTTCCAAAAATGCTGGGGTATTATTGGGAAGGATTTAGTGGATGCTTTAGAGGCAGCAAGAAGGTCGGGTAAAATCCTCAAGGAGATTAATAACACATTTATAGCATTAGTTCCAAAGAAGGAAAAAGCTGTTAAGGTGGAAGATTTTAGACCCATTTCTCTTTGCAACACAATCTGTAAGATTCTCTCAAAGGTGATGGAAAATAGGTTGAAACCTCTGTTAAATTTGATAATATCGGAGGAGCAAACAGGTTTTGTCCTAGGTAGATCTATTCTAGATGGAGTCATTGTAGCCCAAGAAGCTATACATACTCTGCAAAACACTAAAAAGGCTGATATGTTGATAAAATTAGACATATCAAAAGCATATGATAATGTAGATTGGCGTTTTCTATGCAAAATGATGCAAGCTTTTGGATTTAATAGACAATGGATAAATTGGATATTTGAATGTATCTCTACTCCAAAATTCTCAATTCTAGTAAATGGAAATCCAAAAGGTTACTTCAACTCGTCCAAAGGGTTAAGACAAGGGGAT
This sequence comes from Sequoia sempervirens, assembly GCA_007258455.2. Lineage (NCBI taxonomy): Eukaryota > Viridiplantae > Streptophyta > Pinopsida > Cupressales > Cupressaceae > Sequoia > Sequoia sempervirens. The sequence continues at coordinate 284 of VDFB02372232.1, read as the reverse complement.
CCTCTATCCCCATTTCTCTTCATCATTATGGTAGAAGCTTTGGGCAGAGCAATCAAGGCATTTAACGTCTCAGGGCAGATTGAGGGGATCAAAGTGACTAGGAATTTTAGTTCCACGCATCAACAATTTGTTGATGATACATTATTGATGGGAGCAGCAAAAAGAAAGGAAGCAAGAAGATTTTATGAGATTCTTTGGTCATATGAGAAAGCATCAGGTCAAGCAATCAATAGAGAAAAATCAAAAATCTTCTTTTTCTCAGCAAAACAAGATATAGAGATCCA
>VDFB02372231.1:0-23588 GCA_007258455.2 Sequoia sempervirens | reverse complement strand
ATGTTTTGGCGAGACCTTTTCTGATAGCATCTTTCGGCATAACTTCACGGCTTCGTCGAGACTTCTCCGTGAGATCCCAACTCTTTCTGAAACCTACATTCTGGGAATTTCCATTGGTTCAAAACATTTCCTTGACCGCAGATATCTGTCAAGTCTGGATTTCTCTAAAATCCACTATTTCCTTGATTTTTTGAAGTGTCCTATCTGACTCGTTCTTCACGGGAATCCGTCCCTCATGGATTTTCCTGAAATTTGATGAAATGTAAAGGAACATGAAATAATTGAATTCGTTTATAATTTGTGATACATTTTATGATTATTTCATGTCATATTTGGATCTCCCATGTGATTTATTGATTGAAAATGATCAGGTTTGATGGTTAAGTAGGTGTTTCTTGGTTCTTTTGCTAGAATTTGATCAGTCTGGAATATCCCAAAATTCCTCTCTGGCTTAGATTCCGTGGATGGTCTTGAAACCCAAAATTTATTATGGTCATTTTATAGGAATTTTAATAACACCTTGACTATGTGGGATGCATTCTAGTGGTGCTCTGATGGATTAACTTTGCTTTCCTATGGTTTTTATTATGTTTTCATGTTGAGTACAGGCTAAATCTAGCAAAGCAACATCTGGTTCCTCATTATCTAATGTAGAGAAGATCAAGCTGGAGATTAAGAGCAAGGTCCTTGAGAGTAAGATCACTTCTGTCTGGTCAGAAGTCACTAATACAAATGTTGGCCTCTGGGACTATGAGGAATTTAAAGAAAGAATGGTGGCTGAAGATCTTCCTTTGGTGGCCAGGAGAATGAAAGAGTCAAGTTTGTCACATGTAGCCAGTTTCCCCTCTATAGTGCAATGCTATGAGTTGGTCCTCAAATGCGCCAGGTACTATGATCAGGGTATGCAGAGGATCATTGGGCCTCAAGGGAGGGTCGTTGCCAATCTCAACCTGGTCTCCAGTGCCCAAACCTTCGACATGCCAGACAAGTCTTATGTGGTGGGATTCACCATTGAAGTAGCCCAGGAATTCTACGATGACCAGACTGTGAAAGCACATCAGCTAATCAACTCTTGGCTGGAGAAGCCCAAGTCCCACTATTCCAAGTTCCCTAAGCAGCTGTACAGAGCAAAATTCAAGAGGGAGTACTATTATGCCATCACCTTTCTTAGCAGGGTGGTTGGTTTGAGGAGTGCTGGTACATTTGAGAATTGGATGTGTTATGCAATTGTAAGGATGGAACAAGAGAAAATTGACTACCATTAGGCAGGGGTCTTTAGCCAAGTAATTCACAAACAACTTTCCAATGTGTTGCAGACAAAGACCTTCACAATGACCTCCTATTTGGTATATGCACTGGCTAGATTCCATCCCTACAGAGGATTGGATACAAAGGGAATCTTCAGACATGATGTTATCTATGAGGTTTACCCTCAGTTGTATTTGGGAAGCTCGGACTACAGGAGGGCCAATGATGCATTTACCATGCATATTACCAGAATGCTTCAGGAAGCAGAGCATGTTAGAATTTCAGATCAAGCCAAAGAGCTCATCAAGAAATATGGAGCCTGGTTCATTTAATTCCCAAATTTCTCCTATATATGGATTGATGGCTGCCAGAAGGCCTCATACAGACTTCCAAGGTATCCCACCGACCACATCATATTGTTGGAAGTCACTAGGAAGATTTGTGACTTCGATGCCATTGTCAAAAGGGACAAGCACAAGATAGGATTTGGTGGGGATTTTCCCCTAAGGATTGGCACTGGAGAGGTATGTCCTTCCATTGGTTTTTCCCAAGCTTTAGAGGAAGAATTGAGTACTCTGGGCTTGTCTGTCCACTCCAAGAGATCCAGATTTGACATCACAGGAGAGGCTCAAAGGAGGGCCAGCAGAGAATATTTCCACAAGGTCAACTTAGAGGACTACTGGGCTAACTGCAGTGATGAATATGAGGTTAGAAAGAAGAAATTCTCTCAGCTTCCAGTAGATGCAATCTAATTATACAACATAAGGGCAGTTCCTGATCAATTGGAGGATGATGGGAACTTAATCCAGGATCATGCCTATGAAGCAGTAAAGGACAAACCAATTGGTGATGTTGATTGGTTGGAAGAGGAGAAGACAGAACTAAAATAGTTGATGGATCCAATCCTCAAATTTACTAGGATATGGCTCAAACACACGGTATGGGAGTTGGAGAACAAGAGAGTAACATGCATGTATGCCCTGATGTGGGACTTAGATTTCCCATTCTACTTCTGAAGAATCCACCAAGCAGGATCCCAAAGGCAAGGGCAAACTGGACTCTCCCGTTAAAAGTAAATCTAAAGGTATTCAAGAGGAAGAAGCCTAGGAACTAGAAAAATAGAGGAAGCCTAAGGCCAAGAGGAGAACAAGGACTAAGAAGTTCAAGCAGAAAGAGATCGAAATGTAGGATCCTGAGGCTGATGATCCTGTACCCAAGAGGAGGAAAAGAATTGTCAAATTATCAGAGAAGGCTAGCTCCAAGGTTGGTGAAGAAGTTGCCCCACCAGTAATAAAAGTTGAAAGTTCAGGGGAGAAGGCCAAAGTGTATGCAAGGAAGTCTAGGACTCCTTCTCCCAAGGATAGTGTGCCTAAGGCTGACCTACCTCTAGTGGCTTCCCATGAGGAGCAGCAGGATGACATCCCTCCCGCTCATGAAACCCAAAGTGAACTAGGTGAGGAGGAGAATGTTGAGGATCACCCAGACACTAAGGGTGAGGAATTCCATGAAGGTGAACTCCACTGTACAAAGGCGGACATTGAAAGGATAATTCAGTCTCCCTTGGTTATGTATGCAGGGTCACTAGTTAGGAATGAAGTAGTTGAATCTCCTCCAAGGGAGGAAGAGGCAAAAAAGGTTCCCTCACCTACACATGAAGAGGGTCATGTTGAAGAAGAAGAGGGGAATAAAGATGAAGCTCCTAAGAAACAAAATTTGGAAGAGGAAGCACCTAAGGGTCAAAAAGTAGAGGAAAAACAAGCCAAAGTGCAATTGGAGTCCACTGTCCCTAGTTGGTTGGAGAAAGAAGTAAAGAGAAATCAAGTGGTAGTGGAGGATAGTCCACTGAACTGGGATGCATTACTAGCTAGGATTGGAAAAGATAAAAGTAAGAAGAAGGCTAGGGTGATCTCACGGGTTGAGAGAGATGAGGCACATAACAAGGTTGTTCATATTGCTACCCCTGTTCTAGACAAAAATAGAGACGATGTGGCTGGAAATGACTATAATATACATACTTTTAATCTCAGGCCTACATCAGTTGAGCAGGATATTGAGGACTATGAGGTCTCCAGTGCAGTCATGGTGGATAGATTGAGAAGGGAAGTGAAGACCAAGCAAGAACTAAAGAAAGAAAAAAAAAATCTCAAGAAATGCTTGGAGGAATTGATGAAACCACTGCAGGCCATTAATCCTTCTTCCTCTGCTACCAATCCTCTGCCTCGGGAGACCATAAATTAGCTAGAAAAGATGAAGGCTTCCACCCTTGCCACTATGAATTGGTTGAAAGGGGTGCAAGAAAAGGGTGATGAAGCTATTAAGGAGATTTTATCAATTAGGAAGGATGCTATCATGGCGATTGAATGGTTGAAATAGGTGTTGGCACAAGATAAGGAGGATACGGACCTCCTTCTGTAGAAAACCAGGACTCTAATGGAGTACACCCGGGACGGGCTGGTAAGTGACGAGATTCTTCCTTCTTCTAGAGCTTCCGAACCTTGGGAGTGGTTCGAGGCACTACAAATTAGGCATAAAGTGTTAAAAATATTTACAAATGAAGGAAGTAGATTGATGACACCCTAACTAGGGTTTGCAATGGTTCCATTCCATTCTTTGAAATCATGAGGGGAAGATGAAAGATCGCACCCAAGTACTTGAGCCTGGAACAGTTGAGAGAGTGTTAGCATGACGTGTATGCACCACTTGATGATGGTTCTATTTTTGAGCACCAACTGGATGATGCATCCAACTACCTTGCAGTTATTGATAAGCATGTGACATATAAGGTACATTGGGATAGGTCGGTCAAACACTCAAAGGACAAGATTGCGTCCATTGAGAGGCAACTTAAGGTTTTGCCAGTACCACCTGTAGTTGACTTAGATGCAGCATTCTTGAAGCTACAGGAAGAGTCAGATCAGTGTGGGGATAATAGGGAAGAGAGCTAATGATGGGCTGGGCGTGATTTGTGCTTCCCTATTATCTTCCCATGCATCATTCGAGCTACACTGCGGATCTTAGGCCAAATTGGATGGGATGTGCATTTAATGCCTGTTTGAGGTCCATTTCAAAGACTCTCTTGGCTAGGTTGTTGTGCTGAGTTATTGCTGCGAAACCCTTGCCTGGCTGACAGATTCCTGGGGATTTCTATATATTGGGCATTTCGCCTCTTTGTAAGGGGTTGTTGTTAGAGCAATTAGAAATAGTTAGAAGGTTAGAATTTGAGCAGAGCTATTTAGAAGTAGAGTAAGTTAGTAGGTAGTTTCCCTCAAGCAAACATTGTAACAGAAAGCTAGAATTGTTGCTATAGTGAACAATTTGAATACAAGAAATGACATTATGATTTGGTGCCATACTTGTTTCTTTTGTTTTGCATGGTTCCTGTTATTCCATCTTTAAAATTGCTTTGAGAAGGTTAATTTTTAGATTAGGTTTGGGTTCAATACCATTTGTGATTTAATATTTGAATGTTGCAGCAATCCTTCAGTCCATACTTTTCACAACCAATTGATTGTTAGTTGCTTTTCAAAGTTAGCCTGGACTTTACATCCCGTATGCTTAAGTTCTATTGTGAGGATTTGTTCATTTTAACTACAATAGGGTTATCTGAATGAATGTTTACAATTTGAAAATCTTAACACCCCAGAAGATTACACTATTTTCTATGAGATTGTAGATTTATCTTGATCAAGTAGAAATTAGTATTGAAGGATTGGTCCATTTCGAGTATTGGTTACTTTCATCATTAATCCTAGGAGTAGTATTAGATTTAGAAATATCTCTGAAACTTTTCTCTTTTTCCATTTCTTTAATTATTAGGTTAAATCTAGGATTGAGGTATCATCAGATTGTTAGATCTGATAAAATTGATTCAACATTTTGCTTGTTGTAAGGTCCCATTGTGATTACCAACATTTTCACATTTCGTTACTGAGTTGTTTATGCACCGTCAAGACCTAACATTAGAGACCTTGGGGTTATCTCTTGAGGCTTGCCAATAGAGATTTACCTTTCAAGAGAGATAGGATATCATATTTTGTCTGGCTGTTATTGTGCAAAAAACATGATCAATAATAACTTATTCAAATTTTTACGTCAAGTTGCCTAACTCTGATTTTTTTGAATTTTTCACCACTTAAGGGCCTATATTTTCCATGATGATCTTGCACATACCCATTTGAACACCCGAAATACCCTGACTAGGACTCATATGCTCCTTTGGGTGAATTAGTACCAGATCAGCCCTGAAACTTCCTTTTACAACATTGAAAACCTTGTTTCTACACTTATGTTTGCTACCATTAGTTATCTATTTCAATTGGATGAGTTTTTTGTTACATTCATTTCATTAGATCTAGCTTAATTAGGTTCATTTCATACATTGCTTAATTCCAAATTTTCATTTACAACATTTCACTTTCAGATTATTGCATAGTGTAATCAGTAAATTACCTTGTTTGAAATCTAAAAATTGCATTATCCTTTTGCATGTTTTCTCTATAATTGTTGCATTTCAAATTTGTAGGACAATCATTACATCATGTTTTCATTGCAAAAATCTATAGTTATCATACTTCATGTTCTATTTTTAGATCTTGTTGAGTTTTGTAAGAAAGTTTTGTTAAATGCATATGAATATGATGTCCTCTCCTCACTCTTTTTGTTTTTCATTGATCCCTCTTCTAGTATCCCTTCCATGAGTGAGGTTATTTTGGTGAAAGAGAATACAACCTTGAGTAATCATAACTATCACATTTGTTCTTCTCCTAATATCTCTCCTAGTTGTGAAGATATTTTAGTGTTAGAAGAACTAATCAATGAGAGTTTTGACAATCCTAGTTGTTTCTCTCCTCTTACCTCTCCTATTAGGCAAGAAATTACTAAACAAGAAGACATAACAATAGGTAGTCATGATGATCACATAACACAACAAGAGACCATTGAAACCTACCTACATAACACTTCAACTAGTCTACATTCATCTCCCAACATCTTCCCCTCTTGTGATAATGTTGTAAATGGTGAGGATATGTTGATGTTAAATAATCAAATCTTTAAGATCTATGAAAACCCTCTTTATGTTTCTTCCCCTACCTATCCTGCTTTTGAAGAAATTATGGGAAAAAGAAGTGAAACTTTAGCCAATCATAACAATAACATTTATCATTCTACTAGTATCTCTCCTAGTGGTGAAGAAGATACTTTGATGTTAGAAAATACAATCATTGAAATACATGAGAATCTTAATTTCCCCTATCCCTCTATGAAAAAAATTATTGAACAAGAAAAGGACATCATTGAGATGATTCTTTTACGACCCAAAATTTTTATTAGTTTTGCTCCTCGAGGTAAATTTTAATGTCCATACGAGCCCATTTAGGTCAAATTACTAAAAATAGTAAGTGACCATTTTTCACTATTTTTTACTTTTGACTGTCTTATGCCCCTTAAGTGCCATCATTAAACTCAAAACAACTAATGAAATTAAATAAAATATTTTTTTAGGTGATGCAAGATTTCCCCTACACCACTAGATGCTCCTACATCAGACACCCAGGGTAATTTGAAAAGTGATCCTATCACATCTTAGGAGTTAGAGGGAAACCAAGACAGTTAACCTTAGCCTTAGACAACCATGATGAATCTTCAACAGGCCTTCCTTTCCATTTAGCTAGATATTCTTCATACTGCCTATTCCTTGTACTTCTACCCACATGGCTATCTGAGATTTCTTCTATCTCTATGTTCTCTGAAGTAGGTGTTGGAATTTTACACTATTCTTTTATTGGCCCATCCTCTATATCACCTTCATGATACTCTATCAAATTAGTAATGTTGAACATAGGAGAAATTTTTATTCCACTAGGCAACTCTACCTCAATCATTTCTCGAATAATGCTTCTTCAGGATCTTGCATGGTCCAAACTTCTTCATCTTTAACTTTTATGTACCAAATAGAAACCTTTCCTTTCACAAATGAACCATGACTTCATCTCCTACCTAGAACTCCTTATGTAAGAGTTTTTGATGAACTCGAGCACCCAAGATCACCTGCAAAACCAAGATGATCCTTCTACACAAGAGCAACAAGAGGATGGATTGTTGGAATATGGTGTAGTAACCAAATTATGATTTTATCACACTCAAGATGATATAATATGCATCAACACTCCCTTGAACTAACCAAAATGATATGAGCTCATCTGGACTATATAGGTGGGAGAGATGAGTGTTGATTATATAGGAATAATGTGGGCATATAATTCCAAGAGGGGAAATAACTCCCAAATAACCAAATTAGGTGGGAGTTATGCCTACTTGGAAAATTTGAAACATGTGGCATAACCTACTCAAAAGGAGATAGGATAGAGGTTTTGTGAGGTGGTGTAAAAGGCCAAAAGGAGGTATGAGACTCAACCACCCAAGTGTGGGTGAGAGCGACACATGTAATTGATGGATTACGCCACATGTCCTCATATAAACCATGTCTCCTATAACCTAAGTATGCTTAATAATGTGTAGGAAAAATAATATTAAACCTACACTAACACTGCCCCTTAAACATAGCTTAGGTGGGTGAAAGGATGAAACAATGCAAAGATGGGTCTCAACTATAAGGCCATGTTAGGTACCCATGTACAATGACGAAACCTCTCAAAATATGAGAAAGAGAAAACCCATAGGAAAAAACTCCTCCCCAAGAGAGAAGAGGAGAGACCATGCAGTCCCCCAATGTAGAATCTCCCGCATTATTGGTGAATGCTTGACACAAGAAGTTGAAGATGATCCAAGATCAACGAACAATATTCCTCCCCTTGGGAAGAAAGAAAACCAAGGATGTATGTAGGAAAGCTTCCCATTCCTAAAAGGAATATGAAGGAATAATGATGAAAATGTATGATGTATTTGAACTCTGCTCAGGTGTCCCCATGTCAATGCCGATAATTGTTACCATCAAATTAGGTATTCTAGGTCACATTGCAGAAGATGACAATCCAAAACCTAGTGGAGATGGATGTAGAACAAAATCCAAAGAAAAAGATATCTCCTCTAAAGAAAAAGGTGCCTCCTCCAAAAGTTGCTTAATAGTAGCCACAATCATGTCAAACTGTGAGGAATGATCATGTGGGTAAATAACAAGAGGGTCAAAAGGTTTCCCCTCAACATCTGTTGAAGATAGAGAAACTTCATCAAAGAGAATATGATCTATGCACTCAATTGTGTCCTCCAAGTCTACAAGATAGGACTCACAAAACAAACCTGCAATGTCTATCAAGTACTCATCCCAAGTAGTTGTGTCTAGAAGACAATGAATTTCTTGTTGCACTAATTCAATAAAAGCCATGGATGTAGCAATACCAATATCATCAGAAATAACAGGTGATGTAGGAGATGAAGTCTCAACACATGTCTCTTGAACCTCAGTTGAAATAATGCCAAGATTCCCTAGACCATTCTAAATCTCCTCAAAATTTTCCACACTAGATGCCTTAGTGTGTACATTAGTTGAAGGAATATCAAAGGAAAAATGTGAGAAGGTGTATACACAAGATTGATGATCTTCCTCCCCAACTGCAACAACATCTTTGCTATGCAAATCCTGAATAATCACATAATTTGGTGTGAACTCAACACTCCTTCCTTCCCCACCATGTGTGATCTGATAGATAGAAAGGTATTTGTTGACAATGAAGGAACACAAAGGAAATCATTGAATGATCCTTTGTCTATGTCAATAGATCATTTCCCACAAACACACATATATGTGTTGTTAGCCACCAGGTTGTTTGATGATAAAGAAGTTTCAAATCAAGAGAACATACTTTGTGATGAAGTCATGTGATGTGAAGCTCCAAAATCTAGGATCCATCTCCCTGACTCAGAATATATAACTACAACAAGTGCTTTCCCCTTTTGTTTCTCTGACTTCGGTTTAGAAGAAGATGATGAATCCTTTGACATAGTTGAAGGAAAATTGATTTTATGCTTTGCTAAAAGATTCTTCAACTCAAATTTTTTTTTTAAGTAACATTGATGTTCATCATGCCCATATTTCTTGCAATATGCACATGTGGGATTCTCCTTCTTATATGATTCCCATTTTGAGGAAGAGGATTCAAATTTTTTCTGTGGCTTTTTCTTTTTCTTCTCTTGTTTTTGATCAAGATGCCCTGATTCTTTCTGTACCTTAGGCTCACTAGGCATCAATGCTTATGACTTGGAAACCTTGATGAGACCCATTTGAATCAGCTTCACTTTCTCTTGGATTAGAAGATCTGAAAATGCATTGAATGTAGGAACAACATATGCAGTTCCCATAGAATTCCTATTGGTGTGAAAGCTAGAAACAAACAAAAAATAATCAGGACCAAGCTTGGATAACACATTCAGAATCAATTGTAAACCCTCCTTATCAATCTTGCAATCCTTTAACTATATTCTCATTTGCTTAATCTTGGAGATATAGTCTTGGATGTGGTCGATAAATTTTGGATTAAGATTCATCAAATCATTATCAATTTGATAATGCCTAATCTTATCAGTTTTACCATATAAGTTTTCAAGAGTCTCCCAAGCCTCCTTATGTGTCTTACATGATTTAAGATGAAATTGTAAATCAAAAGAGACTAGTGAAAAAATGTAACCAAGAATTTTCTCACGATTGATCTCCCACAAAGCTTTTGCACTAGCATTAGTAAGTTCAGGAATAGATTATTTTACATAGCCTATGCAACCTTTTCCCGTTAGATAATTCTATACTGATTGTTTCCATGATGCATAATTATATGGAGTTAGGAGTTCAATGTTATGTTTCCCCATCGTAAGAACACGCAACAAAAAAATGAATGCAATCCAAACACCACAAGATCACGCCCCAAAATTCACTCAATCAATGATCCCCCTAGAAACAAATATGATTGTGGCATTTTATAATTAGTGCTTTTACAATTTTGGGGTTGTTACCAGAGTTTTACAATGTCCAGAATTGGACCCAACTATTGAAAGTATAGAATAATATTAGAATCAAAATCACAAATTAGAACAAATGTGTAGTGCACAGAAAAATATTAACTTTCAAAAAAGAATCACCTCGATCTAAGGTCTAATGTGAAAGTTACAACCATTTGAAGTTCCAAAAAATGAGAACTGTCCTTTAGATCTATCAAAAATATTGATTTTATGGAAACTATAGATCACTTGAGAAAAAATGGAGTCCGCCACTATGAAGAGCACGAAATTCTATCCCAAATAAGAAAAAATCACTCCAAAAAAGGAGTTTGTATGACTGAGATATCACTCTTTGAAATTTTTTGGTTCGAGGCAGACTGGGCAATGGTGAGGGGGGCAGTTTTTCAAAAAAATGAACCTCTGCTAAATTTAGTGGATCCTTCCCTTCGCCAATTTTAGCATACCACTAAATTTAGAGGTAGTGCTAAATATACTGCTAAACTTGGTGAATTACTAGATGATTTAGACCTCTGCCAAAAAAGGAGATCTTGCCAAAATTCTTGCTAAATCTGGTCAAACAGGTGCAAAGAATATTCCACGAAATATTCTCTTGGTGGAATACTCCAACAAATATTGAAAATAAATGGAATATTCTAAAGATCGACAAAATCTTTTTTGTGTAGTTTTGTTGGATTTTTGATGAACAGGCCCAAATTTTTCTTTAGATGTTGGATTCATCGATTATTGAAGAATGACTATTGTGAATTCAAATTTCTACTGCTTGATTTCAAAGAAGATGCCAGAATTAATGTGGAGACACTGATGTTTTTTAATAGAGCCTTCTGAAGATTTGGAAACCGGTTGGGTATTGCATAGTGGTCGATTTATTAGGAGGGCACCGTTGCTTTTCCTAAAATCCATACCAAATTTCTTTAAACTTAGATGTTGGTTTTGAAAATGGACACCAGTTGAATATTCAGTGGTGACTAGACTTTTGATAAGGTCAACACCTTTGCATGGGCCCTAATCTCTATGCAGGGTGTAGGTACCACCCCAAATCTAGAAGAATAGAAATATTCTGATTTCGTTGTCGAGAAATTCTTGAGCGCCAATGGATTTTGTGATTTGCAACCATCGGTATTGGATTTAATGCTGCCGCTACTTTTAAAAGCCACTGGATTATTACCAGTCCATGTGGGACCTGATAGGTATAGGTGTACCATGCCGCAATACCTACAGTTTTTTTTTTTTGAAACTTTTTCAATTTTTTATTTTTTTTTTTCAAAAAAGAAATCAAACATAAACAAATTATTGTTTTTTTTCAATACAATTTTTTCAAAAAACTTTACAAATATAAATTTTTCCTCAAAAAATATAAATAATTATTTTAATAAAAATTACAGAAAATAAAACTAAAAATTTTATTAAAAAAATTTCACCTTGAAATACGTGCAAGGAGTGTTTGAGCAAATTTTTTTCCCCAAATTCAACTTCATCTAAATTGTACAAATTATAAATGAAAATGGGTGTTTTGTGCCTTCTAGACTCGATGGCATAGTTTGTTTTGGCTCAAAATGTTCCTAGCAAAAGCTCAATGTTGATTCTCCCAAATTCGAGAAGGGGCTTGTAGATTTGAATGCTTTGATACCATGTAAGAGTTGTTGATGAAATTGAGCACACAAGATCACCTGCAAAGCCAAGATAAGCCTTCTACGTGAGAGCATCAAGAGAATGGATTGTTGGAATATGGTGCAATAACCGAATTATGATATTATCACACTCAAGATGATATAATATGCATCAACACTCCCTTGAACTGACCAAGCCGATAGGAGCTCACCTAGACTAGATAGGAGGGAGAGGTGAGTGTTGATTATATAGGCATAATGTGGGCTTATAATTCCAAGAGGGGCAATAACTCCCAAATAACCAAATTAGGTGGGAGTTATGCCTACTTGGAAAATGCCAAACACTGAATTATGATATTATCACAAGGGTGCAATAACTGAATTATGATATTATCACACTCAAGATGATATAATATGCATCAACACTCCCTTGAACTAACTGAGCTGATATGAGTTCATCTGGACTAGATAGGAGGGAGAGGTGAGTGTTGATTATATAGGCATAATGTGGCATATAATTCCAAGAGGGGAAATAACTCCCAAATAACCAAATTAGTGGGAGTTATGCCTACTTGGAAAATTCCAAACATGTGGCATAACCTACTTAGAAGGAGACATGATAGTGGTTTTGTGAGGTGGCATAAAAGGCCAAAAGAGGGTGTGAGACTCAACCACCCAATTGTGGGTGAGAACGACACATGTAATCGATGGATTACACCACGTGTCCTCACATAAACCATGTCTCCTATTACCTAAGTATGCTTAATAATGTGTGGTAAAAATAATATTAAATGACCTACACTAACACCTTATACCTCCTTTTCTGATTTTCCTTAGCCTTATATTGTGAGTTCATCTTATTGATATGTTTCTTCACCTCTTCATGTAAATTCTTTAGGTGCTTAGAAAAATCTTCAGCCTTAGCACTACTCTTCTCCCCCTTAAATCCATCTTTCTCAATTCAGAAGTAGTTCTTGGACTACTCCCATACACAATTTGGAATAGTAATTTACCAGTAGTCCTATTGATAGAATTTTTGTAAGAAAATTTTTCTTATGGTATAATCAAATCCCATCCCTTGGGCTTATCTACTACTAAGCATCTTAGCAGGTTACCCAAACTCCTATTCACCACCTTCGTTTTTCCACTACTGTACAGATGGTGTGTAGAACTAAAATTCAAATCTATCTTCAAATTCTTCCATAATGTCCTCTAGAAATAGCCAACAAATTCGGTATCTTTGTCTGAAACTATGCTCTTTGGTAGACCATGTAGTCTCACCACCTCTCTAAAAAACAAATCTACAATATAAACATCATTGGTCTTATGACATAGAATGAAATGTGCCATCTTTGAAAATCTATCCACCACCACAAATATGGAATCATGCCCTCTTTGTGTTTGTGGAAAGCCAAGAACAAAATCCATGCTAATGTCTTCCCATGGCCTCTCAGGTATAGGTAATGGCTAATACAATCCAATATTTTGACTTGTTCCCTTCGCCATCTAACATACTCTGTAACTTTGTACAAACCTATTCACATCTTGTTGTAACTATAGCCAGTAATAATTCTCACTAACAAGAGAAATGGTCTTATCTTGACTGAAATGTTCAGCCAATCCTCCACTCTTCTTTTCCTTGATTAAATTCTCTCTCATAGAACTCCTTGGATTGCACAATTGGCTTACTTTAAACAACATCCTATCTTGGATTAATAAATCCAACCATCCTCTCCTATCCAATGTAATAAGTTCCAAAAAATCCCTCCAAGCTTCTGCAAAGTTTGGATCTTCAAGATCCAAACTTTTGAGTTCATTGAACCCAAGAACCTCTATATTTATCTCTATTAATAAATTTTCCCTTCTACTTAAGGCATCTACAACTCTGTTTGACCTTCCACTCCTATGCTTCAAAACAAAATTATAACTCTACAAATACTCAACCCATTTTAAGTGCCTTTGATTTAACTTTCTTTGAATATTGAGATACTGCAAAGCCTAGTGATTAGTATATAAAAAAAAATATTTTGGAAAAAAATAGTGTCTCCATTTCTTCAAAGCCTAGACTATAGCATAAAACTCCTAATCATACATTATTTCTTCTTAGCATCATTCAACTTCTCACTAAAATAGGAAATACGCTTACCTTCTTGACTCAAAAAAGTTCCTATGGTAGTGCCACTAGCATCACAATCTACCTCAAAGACCTTGTTGAAATATGGAAGTGCTAAAATAGACCTTGCTTTGTGACTTTCTTCTTTAACATATCAAAACTCTTTGTTGCTCCTCCAGTCCATTTAAAATACTCTATAACACTCCTTTGGGTTAGGCCATTCAATGACAACTTTCACCTTCTCTAGATCCATTTTAAGACCCTCTGCTAAGAAAAAAAATCCCATATACATCAACTCTCTCTTCACAAAACTACATTTATTCAAATTAATCACTAGATTTTCCTCCCTTAGCCTCTCAAAAAATATTCAGATATGCATCAAGTGCTCCTCCAATGTCTTACTAAAAATCAAAATATCAGCCAAATAAACAATAACAAATTTTCCTAAAAATTCTTTTGATACCTCATGCATAAGCCGCATAAAAGTGCTCAGTGCATTGGTTAGCCTAAAAGGCATGACTAACCACTCATACAAGACCTCCTTAGTTTTGAAGGCTACTTTCCATTCATCTCCTTCTCTAATCCAAATCTGGTGATATTCGCTCTTCAAATCTTTCTTCGTGAAGTACTCAGATCCACTCAAAGAATCCATAATGTCATCCATTCTCGATAAGGGAAATCTATACTTGATGGTGATCATGTTGATGGCTCTAGAATTTGTGCAAATATGTCATTCCCCATCTTTCTTTGGTGCTAGTACTATAGGTACTACACATGGACTCAAAATCTCTCTGATCAATCCCTTTCGTAACAACTCTTTCACTTATCTATTCATCTCTTCATTCTCTTCTGGAGTAATAAGATGAGCTTCCTTATTCAGAAAATTAGCTCCAGGAATCAAGTCCATCTAATGACTAATCTTTCTTACTGGAGGAAAACCTTCAAGTACATTATCAGAAATAAATAGCTTGAAACTCATTCAACAAATTTGAAACCTCTATAGGTACCTTAGTAGTATCTTCTTTATCAATTCTAGGGATCAATGCAAAAAAAATATGCTCATGCCTCATACATACTAGGAACATTCTCCCATCAACCAAACAAATTCTTGGATTATTGCATACCTTTTCTTCTATCTCTTTTAAGGGATTCAACTTATGATGAACCCCATCCTTTGTCAAAGAATAGGTGTTGGCATGTCTATCATGTACTACTCACCAATTAAAGGGCCACAGTCTGCCTAACAACATATGAAAAACATCCATAGGCATGATATCACACAACACCTCATCATGGTAATTTCTGATCGTGAAGTTTACCAAACATTGTTCATTTACCAAGGATTTATGGTCCTTTTGCAACTGAGCAATCTAGTATCGGTTCAGATGCCTTCTTCTCTCTAACTGCAACTTACTAACCATTTCTTCTGAAACAAGGTTATTAATACTACCTCCATCAATAATAACATTGTAAACTTTACCTTCACACTTACATCTGGGGAAAAACAAATTCTTCCTTCGAGTTGGTTTCTTCTCCTCATTCAGCAAGGCTCTTCTAGTAACAAGAACCTCTCCTCTTTCTACATCCGTAGAATATGAAGAATCAACATCTTCATCCATATGTGCAACTCGTGCATTACCCTCAGGTCTTCTATTTGTCCTTCCTTGATGTTAATGACACTAATAGGCTCTATTTCCTTCTTCTCCACACTAGAAATAGGTTCCACGAAAGCCTCCTCTTCTTCGTCCTCATCCAAATTTTCCTCTTCCTCTTTGGTCTCCACTATTTTGATCATGAGGATGGTAGGTGATATCTCCTTTATGGTTCTGGCTGCTACTAGATCCTTCACACTTCTTTGGATCTTTATTTTTGCTTCCTTATTACCATCCAATAGTCTTTCCACCACAACCCCCACCTCTTTGCTTACTTTCAAATCTTCTATTCAACTTTTCTTCTACCTTCAAAGAAAACTGATATGCATCTTCAAAGGTAGACATTCTTACCAGACCCAACTCTTATTGAATGCTCAGCTTGAACCCATTTATGTAACAAGAAACTTTCTCCTTATTGGCCTTCTCCTTATTGGCCTTAGAATAGCCCATTTTGATCAAGACACGGTAGAATTCTTCTATATACTCCTTGACAAATTTTTTCACATCCTTCAACCCTTGCATCTTCTTCAACAAATCTAGTTCATAATATGCATGAATGAACTATCTTTCTAATTTTTCCACCATACAATCCCAAGATAGTTATTTACTCATTTCCTCTTCAATTTCTTTCTATTTGTACCTCTTTTCACCAAATATTTGTATGACCCTTTAGCTTGTTCTTTGCAAATTTGACCCTCTCAAGATCTTCCACATCCTCCTACTCAAAGTACTCCTTATTGTTGATCCAATCAATCAACTCTTCTAGGTTAAGATTTCCAAAAAATGTAGAAAAAATGATCTTTGACCTTTTCCCAATCTTAGAGATGACTTTAAATAATCTAACTTGCTTAGGATCTTCTACATTGTGTTCTTCGAACTATTCCTCATTTTCACCTTCATCTTCACTAGATCATCTCCTCTTCTTGGCTCAAACCCTTAATGAAAATCCTCGTATAGTGCTTGAACTTGTCTCTATAGGGCTCTAAAACCCTATTCTAGTATAATAACATTTCTTCCACCACCATGATTTGTTCGTGGAGGCATTCTGATCAATTTTCTCAAAAACCCACAACCACAAGTCCTAATGAAAACTACCTTACATTCGACAATTTGTTTACACACTCAAGAAAGCATGCTTTGATATGACTTGATGAGGGCCACACCAACCAAAACCCACACAAATCATAACAATAGATACCAAAATAGAAGATGCAATATAAAAAATAAATCACTTTCAATTATTTAAGAAAATAAAAATACAAATTCAAAACTTACATGCTACAGCCTCATGGGCTTGATTCATTACAACAAAATTAACTCTAAAAACAAAATATTTTATTTGTAGCCACAATTTTCACTAATGGAGCCACCTCTACAACACCCCACTTAACCCTTTTATTTACCCCAATAACCACCCTAGAATTTTTTAGAAAGTTCAACTTTCCTTTTGGTTTTGGTGCCAAAAGTCTTGCCATTTGATTTCTAGCCTAGGAATAAATTTTAATGAGATTCACTTTTTAGAGGACCAACTTCATGGGACCATAAATTTTGATCCAAGTGTCTGATTTTCTATTATTTCATATTAAAATTCACCATTTTAGCGAACCCATCGTAGGTGGGTTCATCAACTTTTCGAGTTGTTTCGAGGCCTCTAAAGTCTTCATATTTGAATTTGAAGTTGCTTTGGAGAGATTTCCTAGGATGGAAACTTCAATATCTCCAAAACCATGTAGGATATTGAGACAATTCTTTCACAACTGGAAATGTTTTTCATTCTGCTCCTTGGGGTAAATTTTTAGGTCCATACAAGCCTGTTTAGGCTGACTTACTAAAAATAGTGACTATTTTTGCTATTTTTGACTTCTGACTGTCTTATGCCCCATAAGTGCCATCATGGAACTCAAAAAAAATAATGAAAGTAAAGAATTTTATTTTTTTAAGGTGATGCAAGATCTCCCCTACACCACTAGATACTCTTGCATCACTTTGGAAGTGCAAAAATAAAATGATGCTTTCATGATAATAGCTACCTATGATGGGTGGGAAATAAAAAAGAAACCTATTTGATAATGGCTCCACCCTTAATGTGTGTAGCATGACCCTTTTGGATAGACTTGGCATGGATAAATAAAAAATTCAACCTAACTCTTTATCTATTAAGGGATTTGACAATGTAGGAAAATAACTACTTGGTGCGACCACTTTTCCTATTATAGCTAGAATGGCCACATTAGAAACATTGATCCATGTTATGCCTCATGATCTTTCATACAACAGTTTTTTTTAGGAAGACCGTGGATTCATGCATTGAATGGTCTACCTTCTACTCTTCATCATATAATGAAGTATGTCTACAACAACAAAGTGTATACACTTGAAGTTGACCCTAAACCAAATAGTTGTTTAAACATTGAGGAAAATAAGGAAAATCCTTTGAAAATATTGACACCAAATACACAAGTATAACCCAAGAAAAAAAAAGAAAAATAAAAACATATTGAGGAAGTCACGAAGCTATTAGAAGATGATTGGGGTTCCTTAGATTTCACATCATTCACGGGAGAATACAAAATCATAAACAAAGACTCTAAAAAGTGAAAAGAAAAAGTAGTAATGTCAACACAAAATTCAGAAGAACCTTCAAAAGCATACACCTCAACCACTTTTGAAGATTAGGAAAATTACACAACAAACTTTGATGAAGCTAATTATAAACAACCACCAACTCCAAAGGAAATGAAACAAATTTATGGAAAAGGTTATGAAATGATGAAACAACTTGGATATAGTGGAAAAGGATGTGATGTTGGAGAACAAGGTATTTGTGTCCCTATAGAACCTCATACACAAGAAAAGACTAGTGGTCTTGGTTATTGTCTCTCGAAAGGAATAAACAATCCTTCACTCAACGTCAAAATTCTTACAAAAGATTCCCCTAAGCCAAATTTAACATTAGTGCATCCTGAACTAATAGAAACTAGTGTTCTTGATTGTTATCCTTTGAAAGAAACAAAAAAAAGAGAGAAATAATCGCTTAACGTCAATGTGATCACATAAAACAAGAGAAATCTTGTGTAAGTAAGAGATATCTTATACTAAGTGTGAAATATTGTGTAACTATGACATCTTATACTAAGCAAGAGACATCTTTGTCACAAAATAAAGGAATGTCTCCTACTATTGATCAAAAGAGTATCTTATCGAGACTCCTCCAAGATTGTTTGATATCGCTCCCTCCAAGAACATGAAATAAATTTTACTACAAGAATTCATTTTATGCATATAATAGAGTTCATGATCCTTCTACTAAAATGTAAGGCTTTGACTAATCAAATTCAACATATTAAGGATTGTGGTACTCTTCCAAGTTATGTTGAAGCACCTAGTTCCTCTAATTGATATTGAATTTTAAACCTCTCATCAATCATCTTGGCTCATCCTTGTCTTGCAGTAAATGCGAGCAAGGGGGTTGGGAAGCCTTATCCCTTTGTGGCACTTGTCGTTGTATCTTTTGGATAAATGACCACCTTTCATGTACAGGTAAGAGCAAGATTCAGATGTGGATGACATGCCTTAAGTTGGCTTGCATGTGTCGTATTGAGTTATATTCTTCTACTTTAAAGTAATTGCTCACAACAATGGTGTTAAAAACTGCTTTAAAGTGGGGGCATATATCAACAATCATGTTTCACTATGTGATTTTCTTTCTTCTTACAAAGTGTCCTCTTCTTGGTGGTGTCTTTGAGTTTCATTTCCTCCAAGAGTAGGATACGGGTAATCCCAGAATACTGGTTTACAATTTTTGGGAGATCCTAATTTTGACTAAAATCACATATTTTTAGAAAATAAAATGATTTAAGCCTTGAAAAGTTCCATTTAAAGGATTCCAATTGAAGAGGTTTTGATCGAACTACCTTAGATCAAACCCCCTTGGATAGGGGTATGTGCAAGATCATGACGGGCCAAAAAGTGGTGATATGATGGGTATGTGTAGGGTATGTGGCTAACGACTTTTTTCTTACCCAAAATTAATGAAACGAAAAGGGTTTTTAAAGGAGATTCTTAGTTTTCCACCAATATAAATTATTCTTTACTTTGAATCTAATTAATAATTATTACTCATTTTCTATTTGAATTACAACTAAAGTCCTGATTGATAGGCTGATTGAAAAAAATCTATAGCTTTCAAATAGTATCATATTTTTTGAATCCAAAACATGTGTCACATTCTATATTTCACACACTATAGGATTATAAAAAAAAAATTGAATTTCATGAATTTTTGACCAAGTTAAGGTGATTAGACATACAAGTCTTTTTATTTTTTAAATGTTGTAATAAAAATTCATAATTAATTATTTACTTGGATTCCTGAAAAAAGATATGCATTACATTGGGAAATGAGTCATCTACTCTATATATAAAATATTATAAAAAATATTATCATTTTATTGTGGTTAGGATGGTCGAGAGACACCTACTTCTATTTTTCCCTTTGGAAGTTTAAGTACTCAACATGTTGAAATTTCAACTTTTCACCAAATAGATTTTAAAAAAAAAAAAAAAAACATTAACCTAGTAATAGAAAACTATGTCCAATTTTCTATAAATTCCATTCTTATACATTTTTTGAAAACAATATGGATAACTTATTCAAATTTCACGCCAAGTTTCCTAATCCCTTTGATTTTTCTAAATTTTTGCCACTTATACTTGTTTTTCCATGATCCAACACATTTACCTTACAGAACCATGCTAGTTTTAAACCATGCCTATAATGGAGCCTCCTTTACACCTATCAAAATGTTGATAAAAAACCAATTTTGATTTACCTTTTGGGGGATCAAATGAATTCATTTTTATTTTTTGTAAGTATGTAGTCCTTATTAGAAGCTTCCTAAAAGTGTAATTTTAAATAAATTTAATTTTATTATTATATTTATTTTTTATTTCTTGTTGATGTAGGTTTTTCACTGAAAATCAAGCTCTCTATTCTGCACATGTGGAAAAATAGTAGATTATATTTTTTTTTTGAAAAATATCAGTGCACTAGATATTGAATTCCTTGATCCAACAAAAAGATATTGAATTTAGATACATTAAAAAAATGTTATGTTGTATAGAGTCCGCTTATGTCTTATTGTAATTGGTTTGACTTCAAAACTTGTTAAAACAAAAAACATTCAATAAAACACTATGAAACCAAATGAAAGTGCTAGATATCATAGTTACAAATCTAAGTTCGAAAAAATTAGAATTTTATCCTTCATGGAAAAAGGTTTATGTTGTATACGGTGAGCATCTAATTCCAAAAATTTTGAAAAAAATATATTTAGAATCTATAGACAATTTATGTCACAAATCACTAGTTTGCATAATCTTCAAATTCCTCATGGTTTAGCCACTGTAGGTTCACGAAAGTGAAGATTTAGTTAGAAAAATTCAATTTAGTGTCTAGTTCGGCAAAAAATTGTAAACCAATATTGTAGGATCACCTATATTTCTTTGACTTTCCCTCTCTTGGAGATATTAGGCATGATGTTGCCAAAGAAGATACCTTACATGAACTAAGAAAAATCCCTTTGAATGAACCTTACACCATTTTTCATTTACATTTTTGATTATATGGCCACCTTGCATAACACACTTTTCTTTCTTGTGGAGCCATCTTGTTTATTCATGGGTGTCAAGCATACAAAGCTTTGATTGGCTCATGAAGCTCGAAGTTCGTTGTTATGTGTTGCATTTTCAAAGTTATCAAGAGGTATAACTTTGGTATGGTTAACGTATGATGAGAAGCCTAAATGTATGAATTTCTCATTATACGGTGAGCAACCAGTACAGAGGCATGAATTTCTCACTAAGCCACCCTTTTTGGATACTCACACAATGGACAACCCAATGTTTCATTGCTTTAGAGTGAGCATACATTTTTAGAAAAATAGCTTAGATCTAATCCATATTGTGTTGGAAAAATGGTCGAGAGGCTTGTTCCACCTCCTTTTGTTTTTCTTTCTTTTAGTTATTGACATTACATGTTTGTATATCTCATTTTGTTGCATATCATAAACCTTGTGTTTCCCTTTGTGCTTATGTTTGTTTGACATAGGATCTTTGATCTTGGGGGTTTGGCCACCTCCTTTGATCTTTGTCATCCTATTTCATCTACATTGGTACACTTGGGCGCCTCTTGAATGTCTACTTTAGTGTGAGTTTGAAGCAAGTTCATCCTCTCACTAAAGTGGGGGCTAAATGTGGTAACAGAAAAAAATCCATTTTCCTTGCTTGGTTTGGGAATGATTAATATTAAAATAAACCTAATGTCACCTTGATCTAGTGTTGTGATGTTTTTTACACATTCACATGAGATTTAGGGCCCTTTTAAGCTAAACTGACCTAATTTTTCATTAATTTAATGTTGTAAAGTGTATTTATTTGCACCTTCACATTAAGTTTAGGACCCTTGTAAACTAAATGAACTTAATGGTGCCTTATTTATGGTGTTGTAAAGCATATCCTAATACTTTCACACTAATCTAGGATTTTATTAATTAATTGAGCTTATCTATGCCTTAATTGACCCTATTTTGCATCCACAAGCCTTAATTGTTGAAGTTGTAAGAGCTAACCTCATAGAACCAATGATCCCATGCAAGAAAAATAACTTGTCACATAGAATAGTTTCAAACAATACAAAGATATTTCTTTATAAACTAAGAGAGTAAATTTTCATAAAACAAGAAGTGAATAATTACAAAGAGATCAATCCTTAAGAAAGGAGATCAAAACCCTAAATTGAACCCTAGGATTTAATAAAGTAATTATTAAAGGGTCTAAGTTTATCTTAAGTAAAAATAAAGTAAAAGGTGACTTAATTAATTAATCAATATGATTAAATTAATTAATTAATTAACCTATTACTCTAAGACCCCCCCTTAAGATGAACTTAGGGAGAAGCAAAAAAAACTAAGGAAAAAATGCATGAAAGCAAAGATGGGTCCCAACAGCTAGGCTTGATGAGGCACCCATGTACAAATGTAAAATATCTCCCACAATAGGAGAAAAGGAGAAAACCTCATGAGAAAAAATCCTCTCCAAAAGAGAGAAATACATGTGAAGGACTAAGAAGCCTCCAAATAAGAATGTCACAAAAAAATAGGAATAAGTGAAGGACTAAATAATCCTCCAAACAAGAGTGAAGGACTGAAGAAGCCTCCAACAAGAGTGAAATTGTCCCAAAAGATAGGAACAAAGGATGAATATGAAAAACACCACTAAATCATGAAGAAGTTGCAAACACTATCGTAGAATGACTATTGAAATGTTGAAAGAAGAGATTATGTTGAAGCATATGATGATCAGGATCAAGAAGATAAGAATTTGTATGAGTGCCCCCAACGACACTACTCAAATCTGATAGAAAACCAAGGTAGACATCAAGAACTCAAAGATACAGATGGAACAAGTACCAATAGTCTAAAGATCTGATCAAGTGAAAAATGGAAGGTCGCCTCTAGAAATAGGAATGCAAGAGTGTCCATATGGTAAGTGCTCCATCTCACTAAAATGCATGGGTAACCAACCGCTACATCCACCTAGTACATAGGAACAAATATTGTATACATAGCTCACTCTAACACAAAAATAAGGAAGCATTAACACCAATAGTAGAAACCCCCCCATAATGTTGACAAGGGGGAGGTACGACATGTACACTTAAATTGAATGCCTAAATGTAGTGCATGATAAAGAACCAAGAACATTTGAATGTTCAGACATAAAAGTACAAGCAGATATAAAGGGCGCACAAACCAAGGAACACACACATGAGAAATGTATGAAGGAAAAACAAAGGAAAACATCAACCCCCATGGCACTTTATATCATAGTGCGAGTACAATAAGGCACAAAGTGATGTGCAAGATCCCATAATACATGTGTAATAGAAAGGAACTTTATCTCAGTGGGTTTACAAAATCATAAGTGCTTCCAATGGAAGCT
>VDFB02372230.1:0-41422 GCA_007258455.2 Sequoia sempervirens | reverse complement strand
CCTCAAATTTTCTCTTCCCTAGGAGTATGGTGCAGGAGCACTTTAGGTCTAATACGTGTAATGTATATTTTGGCTTGGTTTGATATTTTTCCATGTAATAAGGTCATTGAAGACCATTTCATGTGTTTTTAAGTCAATATTAGGTTGCTAGGTGGGTTGGAAAGTCAAGTTGCACAAGTTCTCAAGTTTGCAAAAAATGTTGTCAAATTGCACAATGTGGAATATGAAGGGTCATGTTGCATAAAATGAGAATTTGAATAGTTGTAAGTTGAAAATTGGTTGATTTCCATTGGAAAATGTTTAAAAATCCTTTGTGTGGTCGAAGGAAAGGTGGGTTGAAAAGTTTTGGAAGTTGAAGCAATAAAAATACTTTGTTTTCTACAATTCTATAACATTTTTCTCTGTTCAGATGAATTGTACGAACATGTACGGTCACTTCATGGATTGAGACCAATTGAAAATGAAATATATTTGAATCTACTTTCTACTTTTTAGTGCACTCAATTTCATTGAGTTTTGATGGAGTTATACCCATTTTACTGCAAACAGGTTTGAAACCCTTGTTAGGGTATTA
Source organism: Sequoia sempervirens (assembly GCA_007258455.2). Classification (NCBI taxonomy): domain Eukaryota; kingdom Viridiplantae; phylum Streptophyta; class Pinopsida; order Cupressales; family Cupressaceae; genus Sequoia; species Sequoia sempervirens. The sequence goes on along the minus strand of VDFB02372230.1, from coordinate 40,848 downwards.
GTGAGAAAACAAGTCAATTTTGAAGGCTTCCGTACAAAATAAACTGCCTTGATTCCAAGATATGTTTTATAAGTCCCAAATGGGTGTTTGAAAATAAATTTACATTCTTGATATCAATTCTATATTGAAATTTCTGGCCAAAAAACCTCGAGTTGCTGCTACCAAATTTGTCAAGCAATTAGACATTAGAACCACATAGAACTTAGGTTTTAGAGAAGAACACTTGAAAAGTTGTTTGAATTTCTTGGAAATGTTAAGGCAGACCCTATAGGACATGTTTGAGTCATTGGTTTGAAGAATTGAGGCTTGGAGAGTGAAATCCCTGTTGTGACCTAGATGAACAAGCCTAATTAGGCCTCTTACAAAGCGTAGCAACAGATTTTTGACCTTGGTGTTCCAAAGTACCCTCACCTAAAATTTTTATATATTTCCAAATGCCTTAATGAGTATCTAAATCTATAATTAGTTTCTGGGTATGAGGTCTAGTTTGAAAATTATGTGGGAAAAACCTAGTTTCAAGTGCTACAAGGAGAATAAGAGGGTTTGAGAGAAAATCACCAAGCTAAGGCTTTTGAATTGCAAAGTTTTATTAATTGAGATTGTTTTGACACCTTCCACCATGATCTGCATTATTACCTAAAACACTTCATCACCCATCTCCTAAGCAAACATCTCCATTGCTTCCTACACCCCCTCCACATCAAAAGCTTCAACATTTATCACGGTGTGTGCAACCACTGGTCATGGTTCCCTTCCATTTCACAATAATTCCACATACCTCCATCTCCTCATCCTTCATTCATTATCCTACATATCTCCCCCATCACCTTCCTATGGTCCATGCTTTTGGCTAAGCCTCCCATTCATCTTCCCTACATAATCCACTTCACAATCCACCAATCCTTCCATAATCCACATCATAATCCATCATCTACCTACTCCATCTCCCTTTCATTTCATCCCTTGCCAACATCTATGACCATAATGACATTTGACATGGTCCATGCGATGGCATCCATCTCTAGTGGGACTATCACCTTTCATGTAACTAGACACTTGAGTCCCTCCTATCCATATTCCCCTTCTCCTATCCAAAAATCAAAAAGTCAAAAAAATAAAAAAATGTAAAAAAAATAAAAAAATAAAATAAAGTAAAGAGAAATTCCTTCATCCAACGGTGAAAACTTGGTAAACAGGTTCCCTAGATAAGTACCATGATGAAAACCTGGCAAACGGGCGTCATGTGTAGGTTGATCTTCTATGTCACTTACACTTGGGGGCACTTTGTCTCATCCGCACTATCTATCCTATCATGTCACTTCTTATCATATCATTTCCATCCTACCTACCATCTTTAGCCATCATACATACCTATCATATTGAGTCCACTTATCCACCCTTCTCCTTTTGATCTTAATGAAGACATAGGGGCAAAATGTTGAAACATGTTTTTTGGGTATCTCTTGACATACTTCATCTTTTCCAATGCAATCTTATCACCATCCTATTGTTCTAAGCATTGTCATAAAAATCCTAAGTATTGTACCTAGAATGGGGCATGTTATTCCTATGTGACATAGTCTTTGGAGATCACATCCTTTCTCCCTTATGATGCATACATCCATTCCATTCACTATGAACTATCCTTTTATGCATTCATCTATCACGAGCTTTTTATCCCTTATCCGATCACCACCCTTTCATCCATCAATCACATCTATCTCCTTGCACCTAGACTTGGTTTTCCCTTGTCGTTGGTATCTAGCACAAAGGCCACCCAAATTGTCATCCATTGACATCTCAAAACATTTCAAAAAAGTCCTGAAAAGAATACAAAAAAAAATTGAAAAAAGGTCCTTAAAATAAAATCCAAAAAAATCAAAACATTTAGAAAATCCAAAAAATCAAAACATTCCCAAAAAAATACAAAAAATCAAAACATTTAGAAAATCCAAAAAAATCAAAACATTTCAAAATCCAAAAAAAAATCAAAACATTTCAAAAAATCCAAAAAAATCAAAAACATTTAGAAAATCCAAAAATCAAACATTCTCAAATCCAAAAATCAAAATATTTGAAAGTGCACACAAAAAAGGAAAAAGGTCCTAAAAAAGACAAAAAATCAAATAGCCAACAAAAATCCAAGCAATAAAATCAAACCAAATCACTTCTTCCAATCAATTCAACGCATCAATTCAACTCCTTCAGATCAATCTTCAATCAATCAATTCCTCAACTCAATTCATCAATCATCATCCAAATCTTCAAATCAATCATCTTTAATCTTTCCAAGCAATAATCCAAATGCAAACCAATCCTTAATCCATACCAACCAAGCTAATCAATCTTGTCAAATTATCCAATCACATCCTTTGGTCTTGATCCTAATCTTTTTGTAAACCTAATCAATTAATCAATCAATCATCCTTGTGTTGATCTAGAGATATATTGCTCTCCACAATGACAACACTATCATCATCAAACAATCAATCAATCAATTAATCATTGGTTTATAGTTTGATAGGGGCAATTCCTTGTTTGTTTTTGTATCATTTGTGCATGCATGCATGCTTGCTTGCTTGTGTGTGTTATCATTTCAATTTGCATTTGCATCAAGTCTGAATCACTCCCAGCTAATATTGATATCTTGTATCTAGAGAAGGTTGTATTACGTTGGGGCACGAGACACATCGTCACCCTGGTCCTTATACCTTGGTGCATAACATCTAGTGCTATATCAAACATATGCCTACTCACTTTATTGCAGCATAACAAGTTATTCTTCTCTTTCATCCACTTCCTATATTGTATCATTCATCGTTTCATTCATTTCGAGAGAATACTCGTGTTTGTCCAACCCGCCTATCCTCTTGAGGGGGCATTATCATCATTATCATATCCTATATCATCATCCCATTTCTTCATATCTTTACATCATCATATTCTTCTATCATCCCTTTTTCTTCATTCATCTTACTCCTCACTTCCTCAAGTGGTTGGGGCATCATCTTTTTTTCCTCTATCCATACCTTAGCTTCTTTGAAATGATGTTACTTGACATAAATCTCACCATCTCAAACATCATCTCAAAGAGGGGAAAAATGTAGACACCCAAAATTGTCCATGTCATAACATTACCCAGTCGATACACGACCTTATAAGACATCTTGTAATATTTTACCCTAGGTCATTACATTATCCCACTTATCCCATTTATCCCACTTAATCACCTTCCTAATCAATTAAATAAATATCATTTATTTAATTAATTCCCCTTCACATGTCTCAAAATAATTCAAATTAAATATTTGGATTAAATCCCTCATCCCTCACTTTTACCACATTGCAACATGTGTCACAAGACTACAACTCTTCACATGCACACATAATTTAAATAATTTTCTTATTTAAATTATGAGATTCCCACTCACATCCTATTTTTATCCCCATTCATTGTGCGTCATAGGCATTTTTCCTCCAAAATAAATAAAATAATCCCACTTATTTCCTCACACCCTAATTTTAGCCTCATGTCATAATCCACTTAATGTGTGTCATAGGCACTAAAATCAACTTTTAATCCTAGCCATACACATCACAAAATTGACTTTTAATCTTGGTCATTGAATCATATCAACTCTTGCCTATAAAGCTAGCCTTTCACAGGCCATTTACATCAGATCTTCTTCTAGTATTCACACTATGCCAAAATTTCCTCCAATCTTCTTATTTATTTATCTATTTTTCCTCTATCATCTCCATCTTATTGTTATGCTGCGAATATGAGCAATCAACATCAACATATCAAATCATTCAATCCTTCAAAGTCTTGCATGCTTATGTGAGGTGGAGAAGAGCAATGGAGATATATCAAATCTAGCTTGGAGATTGGTTTGTTTTGCTTTCGTGTTTTCATTTCATGCTAGTTTGTGCTCTATTGTGTTTGTTAGGGTTTCATTATAATTTGTTTATACATTTTCCCTAAGATTTTTACCCTAACTATAGAGGAAATTCTAGTTATTATTTATGTTATCATGGTTCTTGTTGGAACCATATTGTTATTGCCACTTTTGCCCCTGTCATGCCCCTATTACACATTTTTCCCTTCTTCAGCCCATCATAAATAACTTATTTTAGATAGATCCAAATGGGTCTATCTTGGTCAAAGTTTACATAAGTGTTTCTAACTACCATCCTCACATGGCTATAATATTATTGGATTTTGTAGAGGTCCCATAATATGCTTGAGTGTAGGTTGTATACTAAAGTTCTTAAATGTTTTTAATGTTTCTCAAAGTTACAAAATTTTGAGGTTTCCTTTGATTTCATGACTTTCACTTGTTTCTTGATGTCCCCACCCATTTACCTTAGAAATTTTTCATCATTGATGATGTAAGAGCATCTAGGGGTACCAAGAAATCTTGCATCCCCAAAAAGATATTTAAATTTTGTCATTTTTTGTTTTGTTTTGGTTTGTTGGTGGCATCTTGCAGGCAACAATTTCAATTATTTTAAGATCTCCTCAAATGTAAAAATCTTGTGGGTGAATTTGAATTTTATTCCAATTCAAATAGGAAGTGCTTGGAGGTGTGAATTAATGAAAATGTTGAGAGTTAAAAAATCCCACACCCAAGCATGAGGGAGCTATTAGTGGGTGATGTAACTCCATAACACATTTTAAAAAAAATTACATTGAAATAATGATAAGAGTTGTGGTAGTGGAGTGGGATTGTGGAGAAGAAAAATAGGGAAAATGAATTGATTTTTGCAGGAAAAAGTGAATGAGGGAGGTTACCCATGCCCAAGAAGGAATAATGAGCAATCTAGAGGTTTGACTGGCATTTTTTTGGGGAGAGAGAGATTGTTTGAGTTGTGACTGTGAGGCCTAGTTTTAGTAAATTGGGCATAACTTTCTCATACGGTAACAAAATCAAGAATTTAAAAATGATTCGGAAAGATGAGAACAAGGTGCACCAAACCCAGAAGAAGTTTTAAAATATTCATGACAATCATGGAGCAAGGATGGAAATAAGTGACGGGTTTGTGGAACTATAGTGATTTTTGGTGATTTCCAGAACTCTGCCCGTGGGAGTTTGCATATGGGTTTTGAATTTTGTTTGTAGTTGATTGTAGTTGTAGATGGATCTTCCAATTTGAATTGAAATGTTGATTTTTCTGATAATGTAGACTTCTAGTATTTCATTGAATGCAATAAACTATTCTATGCTGAATTTTTATTTAAAAATTATTTTAAGTGTTGATTTTGTGAAGGATGGTTGCAACAATTGACAAACCTCTTTGGTTTCTCAATTCTTGACTGCATCAAATGGTATCAGAGTAGGTTGATCTTGTTGGGTTGTGGGATGTGTTGAGTATGAGTTTGTTGGAGGAGCTTGTTTTAGTGAAGAGTGAAGCAGTGAAGTTGCAAGAGAGAGAGAGAGAGAGTTGTGAGAAGGTATGTTGCAAGCATGAAAGAGGGTCTATGACTACTATCCTCCAATAAAGATAAAGCTGGGTAGAAGGTGTAGAGTTCCCTCTCCACCTGAGAGGGCAGAGGAAGCATCTTCCAGAGCTCCTTGTTGGCAGAGGATAGTTGTGGGAGGACATATGCTGTGGGTGAGTACTTAGGGAATTAAAGGGACTCAGGAGCCCTAAAATGATCAAGACGGAGTATGGGTCATGGAGGAATGGAAGAAAGAAGGAAATGGAAGAAGATGGAAGGAATAGTGGAATGGACTGGTAAGTCCATGATGAAAGATAATGGAGAAAAGACATGTGGGAGTAGCCCACACATTTGTAGTTCCAATAAAGGAAGAAAAAAAGAGAAGCACACAAAAAGAATGGAGAAAGAAAGAGGTAGCAGTGGATGTACATCTTGTTGAGGACATAAAAGCGAAGAAAAATGAAGTTGCATGCATAGGAAAAGAAGTTGTAGCAACAAAAATAGACGTATTATCTCCTTTTGATTTTTGCAAAGAAATTATTAATGTTGATATGTATGTAGAAGAGGTAAAGGAAAGTGAAGGAGCAATAGAAAATAAAGAAGAAGATAACATGTTACTACAAATTGCAACAGTTGAAAGGGACTGGATAGCATTGACAACAGGTGAAGCAAGATTTGTAGTTGACAAAGAGGTAAAGTTTCAATTTTCTGAATTCTTTGATGATAAAAATGAAGTTGATTCATATGAAAATGACATGGTTAATATGAATGGAGATGAGACTACTAAAATTGATGAGGCACTAATAGGGAAAGAGGAGAAAATAAGAGTATTTGATGATTTTGTGAAATTTAGTGGCGTTGATGTCAAAGCTGATTTGTATTGTGGTGAAATGGTGAAAGAAAGTGAAATGGGAAAGATTGTTAGGGGCAGCACTAATAGGTTACAAACTGAAAAACAACAAGGTATGATAAATTTTAGTGACATGGAAGAATGGGAGAATGAAGGAAGACAAGGTAAGGAAGAAGTGCAAACGAAATTCTTTGATTTCTATGAATTTGTTAATGTCGATTTGTATGGAGGTGTTGAGAATGATGATGTGGGGTGGAAAGAAGAACTTTGGTATAGTAAAGTGAATTTCACGAGGGAAAGAAAGAGATGGTGAATTTAAATCGACCAATTCAAATTAGAAGTGCTAGGAGGTGTGAATTAATGAAAATATTGAGAGTTACAAAATGCCACACCCAAGCATGAGGGAGCTATTATTGGGTGATGTAATTCCATAATACATTTTTAAAAAAATTGCATTGAAATAATGATAAGAGTTGTAGGTGCCAAAAAAGGAGGTAGTGGAGAGGGATTGTGTAGAAGAAAAATAAAGAAAATGAATTGATTTTTGCAGGAAAAATTAAATGAGGGAGGTTACTCATGCCCAAGAAGGAATAATGAGCAATCTAGAGGTTTGACTAGCATTTTTTGGGGAGAGAGAGATTGTTTGAGTCGTGATTGTGAGACCCAGTTTCAGTAAATTGGTCATAACTTTCTCATACGGTAACGAAATCAAGAATTTTAAAATGATCCGAAAATATGAGAACAAGGTGCACCAAATCTAGAAGACATTTTTAAAGATTCATGACAATTAGGGAGTAGGGATGGAGAAAAGTGATGGGTTTGTGGAACTACAGTGATTTTTGGTGATTTCCAAAACTTTGCCTGTGGGAGTTTGCATATGGGTTTTGAATCTTGCATGTAGTTGATTGTAGTTGCAAATGGATTTTCCAATTCGAATTTAAATGTTGATTTTTCTGATAATGTAGACTTCTAGTATTTCATTGAATGAAATAAACTATTCTATGCTGGAATTTTTATTTAAAAATTATTTAAAGTGTTGATTTTGTGAAGGATGGCTGCAATAATTGACAAACCTCTTTGGTTTCTCAATTGTTGACTGCATCAATTGAGGTATTAAATTCTTCCTCCACCAATATCACTTTTATTACATCTCGTTCCTTGATCCTTGATCATTTCCACTATAATGCCTAAGTCCTTTATTTTCCATTGGGTTGTCGAGATTCCCCTTCCCAAAGTATATACAATTTTTTCCTATGTTTCAAACATGGCATTCCATTCATAATTTCCTTGATCCTTTAGATTCTATCAATCCCTTTACATTCCCCTTTGGAGTTAGATTTTTAAACTTCCCTCTCTCATCATACCTCTCACTAGAAGTTTGACTTTCCTTTCTACTTATTGGAGTTGTGGCCATCCCTTAGCTTAGATACTTGTTCCTTGGTGTTCTAATTCCCCCACCCTTTGAAAGTTTCTTAAGGCCTATTTTGTGGAAGAAAGCTTACGAAATATCTCCCATTACCAATTGAGTCAGTTGAACACATTTCTTGCAAAATCATCAATACACTCAAACAAACATTAAACATGGTTATGTCAAGACCTTAAACCATTTGAACACATTTGTATTCACTTGAAATACATTGTACCTTTGTATGCATCTAAATATATATATATTTTTTTTTATCAAAATAGTATCTTTGTGTGCATCCTAGTATCATTGTCTACATCTCTATGTATTGGTTCAAAGTAAACCTAGGTAACTACAAAAGTAGCATTTTTTTTTCCACAATATTGAGATTTTTTGGAAAACAATATGTTTTTGTAGACATCTTAGTGATAAAATACTCATAATCAAGATCTTTGTGTGGTAAAAAGAACAAAAGATTAAATCAGATTTCAAAAATTGAACCTAAAAGAAATATTCAAAACTACTTGTGTTACTTGCTTCAAACAAGTAAACAAGAAAATTCGTGCTCAATATTGTTTTTATCAAAACAATTTTTGGGTTATCATTGGACCAAATCATTGTTATCTATCAAAAATTCAAACATCAAACAAGGTTTTTTAACAAAGACACTTGGAAATTGTAAGAAAAAAATGATCTTAGACCTGTTGTCATTGGGAACAAAAGGCATCACCTTCAAACTTCAAACATCAAACATCATCCATCAAAACATTTCAGCTCAAAACAAATAAACTTGACATAAATCACCTAGGCTTGAATCTTTCATAGTATCAACTAATTTAGCTCTATACTTGGAAATGATCTTTTTCCAAGGTGTTTAGGTTAAATTAGCAAAATCATCTTGGAAAAACTCACTTTGGAGTCACAAGTCTACTCCCAAAGTAGTAAGTTCATAATCACCATCAAAACATAAAATCCAATCAATCAATCAAATTCCTAAGTGTGGTCTAAATCAAAGGTTTCAAATCCTTCACCCATTCATATCAACCATTTAATATTGATCCTAGAAAGTTATAAAAGTATTATCATTTGAAGACAACCAAGACATTTCAATAAAGGACATTTGTCTTAAACATCTTCTAGGATTGACACATTCCTTCATTATTCAAACATTTATCCTAGAGGTCTTGAAGGTTTAATCTTGAAAACATGACAATTCCAATCAATTATTCAAATTCACATCCATACAATTCATACATAGGGTCAACATATCCTACAAGCTTCAATGACATAACAAATGTGGGTATACATAGTTAAAACTTTAGAACACCTTGTCATATGATAGATATCAATCAATGTCAAAACTTACAAGTCTATCAATAAAATGATCAATGCACGAGTCTTTTATCAAACCAATGTTATCTCACCAATTCAATACATGCCAAACATGAACATACCAACCACAAACATATCAAATATGAACATGTTAGATCCACACTCGGTGAACTATGGGATTGATACATTCACACCTCAACAAAGTTAAATACCATGTCGAAATCAAAATCTTCAACATCCATATCAAAATCACAATCCTCAACATCCATAACAAAATCAGCCATATCAAGTGTCGCAAAATCAAGTAGTGTTACAACAACATCAAGGTTTTCAAAATTAATATCAAAATCAAAATCTACAACATCAAATTACCCTAAATTTACTTGCCAAAATAATTGACACACTTCTCCGATGAACATCTCATCTCCAAATCAATATATTCCTCATCAAAATAATCAAAAAATTGATTTTCATCAACAACAAAATTCATCCTTACATCATGAAAACATGGCGTATCAAACACAATCTCAATAATCACCTCAACCACAACAAATTTTGCAATCAAATAACACCAACACTAAATGTGAATACACTCCTTTAGGGCATCCAATCGAATCAATGTTAAAAATATTAGTCCATACTAATCTTATCAATCTTTCAAAAGGGGGTTGTGAATCTATTCTTCAAGGATTGTCATGTTATAAAAACAAGGATTATTGTGAATAACATAGAGAAAAAGGTCATGAAACCTCAAATTATATTAAACTCAATAAACTTATACAAAACCTTATTGACCAAGGAGAAATAATCATTTAGGATAACATTCAAAATTCATCCACAAGTGCTTACATTGATGATGTCTCTACCTTACACAATGAGGAAATTTACATACATCAAGAATCTATTTCAAAGCATGATCAAAATCCTACACCAATGTTTAGCAATGATTCATTTCAAGAAATATTAACATCATTTGATCTCATGGTGGAAAACATTGATAATGTCTCTACCACACCTAATGAGAAAACTGACATAGATCAAGAATTTATTCCTAAACATGACCAACATCTTTCACCAAGGTCTAGCAATGGTCCCTTTCAAGACATATTGACATTATTTGACCTCATGGTTTCCAATATTGAAGAAATCCTTAATGTACCATTTGATCCAAATTTGATTGAAGATCAAGAAAATATTAACAATACCCATATCCAATGAAGAAAGTGTAAGCCAGGAGCTATCACCCACATATCCACATTTTGAAGACATTTAAGAACCCTTTGCAAACAATCTATCATTTGGAATTGACCCATGTTAAGAACTGAATCCAAATCATACCAAAGATAACACTAAATTGAGTCAAGATCAAGAATCCATGTCTTCTCAACATCTAATGGGTCTATTCCAATATGATACCAAAGATAACTTTGATAAAATCTAAGATCGAGGATCCATATCTCTAAGATACTACAATGGTTTAATGGGTTACATATTTCACAAATGATGATCATATCCACATATAACTTAATCTTACATCTACCCATGAGATGCTTATTCCTAATGGACACGTAGATGATCTTCAAAAACAAGAGTCTCTTACTCTCAACATCATTGCCAATGAACAATAATCTCCTACTCATGACATCCTTATAAATGATCAAGGCATAGTGAAATCTACAGACAAATAAAAAATTGATCATAAGGAAGAACCTTACATTGAATGTGAATCATCAACATTTCTTGAAGAAGCATTAAAATTTGATACATCCCACATTTAGATTGAAGACATTGAGTATGAGGATATCTAGCATTATCAGAGAAAAGGGATATGTTTACAAAAACATAGTATCTTGGAATCAACAAAGATAGTCAACAATCATGAGCAACAGATTCTTGATTATACAACAATCAAGGAATTCGATCATGTCAATAATACCTCTATAATATTGGGGGCAACTTTATCTACTACAAACATCAACGCGAGGAGCATGAAGAGTCCTTATAATGAAACCACTACCAATACTTCAACTATCCATATCATAAATTGTTATCCACACATTTTTCCACCCTCTAATTGGGACCAACCAGAAGGAAATGATCAATCCTTCGCATCCTTTGCATACCCATCCATCCATCCATCTATCCATGCATCTACCCATGACATTCCATACATTGCTAGACACAGGGGGAAAATACTTGATCTTGGTTTCAAATAACTCTTGATCCATTTCCTATATCTCATAATGTGACATTGACATCGTGATCTAGGTAGTATCATTGTCAAAAATTAAAAACATCTATAACATTTTCAAAATCCAAAAGCATTCAGAACATCCAAAAACTCAAAAACATCCATAACACCTTACAAATCTCAAAAACATTTCAAATTTTTGAAAAATACAAAATAGCCTCATAACATGTTGAAAACTCAAAACATTCATAAAACCAAAAAATACCAAAAATAGCCACAAAACATTTCAAAACATAAAAAAAATTAAAATATTTAAAAACAAAATCATCCGTCTCATCTCACTTTCACCCACAATAAACTTGCACACATAATAAAAGTTCATCATCACCTTCCACCTTTAGCAAAAACAAATAGAAACAAGCATAACACTTATCCAAAAAACTGAAACTTAAGTGCAAAAATATCAAACTCTTGATCATTATTAAACATGTCGATCAAACCTCATATCAACATCCTATCAACCAATCCTCATCCAATAACATGTCCTATGGATATATCTTTCCTACAATGGACATCATCATTGGATATCACCCAAAAAACAATACTCTTTGGCATGAGATATGAATAACATTGACTGTTTCTACATTTTGATTTTTTCTTATGATTTATCTTATTGGTCCATTCTGATGATCTCTCGAGGATATATAAAACTAATTTACAGAGAAAGGAATTGGGCATTGATAATTACTTTCATTTGTTGTTCTTGTTAGATATTCTTGTAATACGACCTTGGAAAATACTCGCCTTGAGTGTTTAGAAGTGGTCTCAAGTAAAAAAATGGCTAGGACATATCAAGTCCTTCATACCTTTTGTGTATTAGTCTCCTTACTTTGATGGATTTACCTGTTTCACATGATCAAACAAGGTTTCCGTATGACAAGTATGAACAAGGACACTCCTATCTATTTGTAGAGTCAAAATCCATTGCATTAGATACAACATCATCCTGGATCTTAATACCTTGGTGCATCGTGTCTATTTGCTATATTAAAAATAAGGATGGCTATGATGAAAAACATTATCTAAGAACAAAAGCAAAATCATTTATCCCATCTCATACCATCTCCAAAAAAGTCTTGGAATAATCATAGGTTTGTTGGTATTTTGATCAACATCATTGTTTTTCTTCTACTTCTATCTCATTATTCTATCTTACTGATATTTCTATCTAAGTATCAAAAATATGTGATATACATCAAAATATACACGAGGCTACTCATAGTTGATGAGTGTGTATACATCATAAAATTTGTCTACATCAAACATTTGAGCTTTCTAAGAAGCATTATCTTTCATCCTCTGATCAACAAAACTCCTCTCGTAATCTTATCGCGATCTAGACCTAAAAATCATTTTTTTCTACTTGATCTCTCGAGGGGGCAACATACTAGCATTCTGTCATCCACTAGGGCATAGTGGGGCATTAAGAAAAGTCATAAATTTTTTATAATCTTGATTTGAGCATCATTGGTTTTTTGAAACAATGTAGCGAGTACATTGTTTCAAAGAGGGGCAAAACGTAAACACCTAAAAATGTCCTAAGCATATCACACACCTGATCTCGCTTACCAACATAATTTTCTCATCATTATCACCTAATTCATTTATTTAATTAAACAATGTTAATTATTTAGTTAAATTCACCCTATTCTCCTATTAATTGAACAACTAAGGTTATTTGGTTAATTCATCATTTTTATGCTAATGTTCCTCTAATTTGATTAAATAATGCAAATTGTTTAATTAAGTATCATATTTCTCTTTGATTAAATAATTCCTAATTGTTTAATTAAAGGTCCTAATTCCTCCACTTGTATAATTAAATGATTTATTAAATTGTTTAATTCACTAATTATCCCTCCAATCCTCCAACTTCTCCAACTTGCACAAGAATATTCCCTTTTCAAATTCAAATATTTCCCTCCAAATGGAAATATCTCTCACATGGTTTCCTAAAATCAAGGGATTTGGTTGAGTCTCTCATGGATTGTGAGCCTTTGATCTAATCTTTGATCCATGTCTCATGGATTATCAACCACTTTCAATCTATTCTTGATCCATACCTTCATCTCTCATTTGATTTCATCCCTTGATCACTATTTTCCATCTTGACCGCTGATCAATATCTCTCAAATCAATAAATACTTCACCATTTAACATGAATTCATCCACAAGCCTTCAAGCAAAGTTATAATCTTGAATTGATGACTCCATTGGAGCAATTTGAGAGCATATTGTGAAGCAACTTTATCAATCTTCATCAACAAAGCTTTTGCACAACACTAGATAATGCATAAACTAAGCCATCCACATCCACATCTACTCATTACACATCAATCCACAACGGGATTGAGACATTTGCACATTAGTTAGACTCAATTTGCTTTAATTCATGTTTATTGTTTTGATTTGAATCTTCTTAATGTTGTGTAATTGAATTTCATTGAGAATATGTCTTTGATTGATCATTATCTTGTTTAATTTTCTTTGATTCAATATTACTTGATCAATTGATTTCACATGTTCACAATTAGCTATAGGAGTTGTAATTCATTTATGATCTTTACATTTTGGGAGCTTGAATGCATCTAGATAGTCTAAACCAATCACACCAACTATTGTCACTATTAAGAGCTAAGCATTCCTTAACCTCACATTTATGTTGATAATTACTTCTTTGTGTTATTGTAAGGGAATAAACCACATCCCACATAAAATATCCTAAGGAAGTCAATTAAATCACAATTATGAATGAATCTAACCTAGGATACATGAGTTGAGAGTAGAAATAATAAATGTCGAATTAATTTAATTTAAATAAAATACATAGCTAGATTCTAGAGATGGGAAAATAATGTTGAAGATGATAAGAATAGATTCACCATAATGTTGGAATTTTAGGGCTTGACTAGACAAGTGTATCAAAATTTACAAATTATCCATGCATTGCTTTGGTTTGGATCCACACCTATGAGCTTGACCTTTGTGCTTGTGGAAGTGAACTATCGTGCAAACCTAAACCTATACTTATGAGAATAAATTGGTAGAAGTTCATTTGTTGGAATTTGCTTGCCTTGATTTTCTAATGTTTGAATCTCAATAAGAACTAGTAATGTCTATGAACACTTTTGGGGAATTTCTTGAACCGTGAGGATCATGTTTTCCTTAGTCAAACCCTTAGGGTGACCGATTCAATGGTTTTGGAACAATGATTGAGTACACCAAACAAGAGTGTAATGAGCCTAGGATGATGACAAATAAACATGTAATTTATCATATTATTACAATGCTCTCATATGAATGCTCCCATGATAAATCTTGAATGACTTAAATGAATGAAGGTTAGTCCTTAACTACATCATTCTAATGTGCAATTTGAAATAAGTTGTGCTTTAGTCGACTCATAACAACTAGTAAAGGACATGAGTTTAAATTGAGAAATTTAGAATTTAAAAATTTGAGGGTTCATATCCATCACCATAGAAATACCTTGAATTAATTTTATACTTGTAAATACAAACCAAAATAATGAACAATAAAGATGTAAAATTAAACATAAGTCATGAAAATAAATGATAATAAAATAAATTAATATTTTTTACCAACTTCCATACAAAAATACACCATCTTACATATTAATTAATACATTAAAACAACCAAATTTCCACGCAACTAAAACATAACGGACAAGACCTTAGAAATGCAATTAATTATCGAATCCCCATGTCCCCGAAACAGAAGGATAAAGGGCATGAAAACGCAGTTAAATAATTTTTCAAGTTGTATATATCTAGTGCTAAATTAGAGTGCCCATATTTTGATTGTTCTTTGAATCCGTTTGGATTTTATTTTGTAGAGGTTGCGTGTCTTTTTCTTCTGCAAATATATTACATTTTCCACTACAGCAGACATTTCATAACCCTACACGAGGTTGATTTCAGAAGAGACGTACAAACGACACCACACATAGTTTGTTTTCAGAAATCCAACAATTATAAATCCGCGAGTTCGTCCTCGATTCGATTATCCCAGAAAGCTAGAGACGATAAGTGTGATACGGCCATCTGTTTTCTCTCGATTGGAAGGCAGGATAACAGAAATGAGAAGGATTGCGAGTTGAGTTGCGGTGAAATTTGAATGAAGGAGGGAGAAGGAAGATAAAGGAGGCAGAGGGTATAAACAGGATCAGTATAATTATTATTGGAAGATGCAGTGGTTGGTGAACGGGGATGCTAAGTATGGGTATGGGATTTGGTATAACATAGCTGTGATAGTCCCTGCGGTGGTGTTTCTCATGTTTCTGGTGTTGCAGATGAAGAGCAGCCTCGATAGACTAAGACGGAGCGGATCATCATCATACATCATGGCCTCCTGCTACGCCTTACTTTGGCTCGTCTCAATTTTCAATCTCCTCTGGTGTTTACTTCAGGTTCACCTTCTAACCCCTCTCAATTACATCAAATTCCAATTGCCGTCTTTTCTTTTTTATTCAACGCCCAACTGTTTAAATTGTGTTACACTGGTTTTTACCAGGAAGCATTTCCCTTCTCTCATTGTAATGATAGATTACTGAGTACGATTCAAAACATTGTAAACAAAAAAAAACCAGTTTTTTCAAAAGCAATTCACTAATACTCATGGGCATTGAAAACCTGATGCTTATTAAAGATTCTTCTTATCCAACATATACAAAAGAAATCGTGGTCTTTGAGAGACCACTATTATTGTTGCCTCATAGAGATGGTGGGCACCACTACCAGTGGAGATGGAAATGAGATTCAATGGGCAGAGAATGGCAATAGTAAATGGGAAAAGCCAATAGAGCTGCCTTTGCGCACCCGGCAAGGGGGCTTGCCTGGTAAAGCTTTAACGGCTGGTAGATTGTTTGTTAATTTGGGCATCCAAAATCTCAAATAACAAACAATGTGCTGGCTGTTAAACATTGGGCAGCTTGCCCTACCTTATTTGGCATCAACTCAAAGGTATATAGGTAACAATTTCAAACTCTCAAAACTTTCATCATTTTGAGCAAAATCAAAGGGGCACAACCCCTAAGTTAATTCATAGGACCAAGTGATTTGGATGCCAGGAGGTCTAGGAGAAATTCCTAGCTAAGTGAAAGACAAGATTATAGGTTATGCACAAGAAAACAAAAATCACAGCTATCCAATATACTATTGAATTGAGTGGAAGGCTTTTAGCAATTATGTGCTTCTTCAATTCCAAAGATGGATGATTATGATACAATGGATGTTACAGATATCAAGATAGAGAACGACAGTTCTTGTGACCAAATAGGGATAAACACGTCAGACTGATTTGCCCAGACTATTTGTCTATCCACCCCCCAACATGAAGGATTGAATGTTTTACAAAACAAAATGAGAAGATGAAACGGTTCATGCCCCAAATTGCTTGACCTTCCAATTGTTTGATGGTTGAGTTCCTGACAGTTGGCATTCCAATCCCACAGTCTAAGGAGAACACTATGCGGATGCCATGTGTGTAGACTGTTGATTGTGTGGTGATCGCTATGTGGTGCCTGAAAAGGGGTTGAGTTATGCATGGTGGTGCATGATGATGCTGAGGTTTGCATGCTAGTGTAGGGTGTTGAATAGACATAAAGTGTTGTTGAAGCTTGTGCATTAATGCAAAGGACTATAGACATCTACACAAGGTTCTATGAGGTTTGCACATTGATGCAAAGGATTATAGACATCTGCACATTCAATGAGGCTTGCAGGGTTGTGCTCTGATCATTCGTCCTTTCTTGAGAAGTGATGGCCCCAAGGTTGTTTAAACTTAACATGAAGCTTTTGAAGATTGTACCACTTCACTTGATCTGCATACTGCCTTGCCTTAGCCAATTTGAATAGATAGTGTGAACCTTGGAGGGTGCACGTTATGGCCATTTGTAATGTCCCCTACTTGGAGTATGCTTGAATTTGCCTTAAGGGACAATTTCACAACATAAAATTGTTTTACAAATAATATTCTATAGTAAATTATATAATATATATTGAAATTTAAGAATAAATGAACTATTACTACTTATGAAATAATCTAAGTTACCGATTCGTTTTTGGATTCGGGTACGGGTACGAGAATTCAGTACGGGATTCGGCAAAAATTTTTTTTGGTGTTGAGTACGGCAATACAAAAAACATATAAAAATCAGAAATATATACATATTTGCAGCAGTAATTAAGTTCAGAATACACCACCATAGTAATAGTCTAATAACATAGCAAAAATACATCACCACTTTCATAGTCACTAAGTCAAATATTAAAATATTAGTGATTACTCGAATGTCATGATATAAAATTATAAATTTAAGTTCAAACATAAAATGTCAAACGTTTACAATCAGCCATTATTGATCATTGATCAATCTGAATCATATTGGTCATCAAACAAACTAGCATTATTAAACAAACTAGCATTATTAGATGCTACATTTTGTGTAGAACTACAAATAGCATTCGTGGCACTCGCACAAGCACTGCCACTAGCAGTAGCAGTAGCGCTGAAACTACCACTCTCATGATCAGTAGCTGCTTCAGGCTCATAATCATCGTCAATATCAAGTGCAGCTAAGTGACTTGTGGAAGCATCCAAGTCAAGCTGCTTTGGCTCAACATCCCACCTCCTTGTGTCTCCTTCTTTGTAGGAACTTTGCTTGTGTGTAAGGAGGTGCAAGTTTGAATGCACATACACCAAGTCCTCTGCCCTTTTTGAATGCAGCCTATTGCGTTTTATTGAGTGGATGAAGGAGTATGTGCTCCAATTCCTCTCAGAAGAAGATGAACTAGCAACCTATTAAGACCAAATTAAATAGTTAAGAGTTACAAAATTTAACTAAACAAAATTATTAATTAATATAAAATTATAAATTAAAATTAAAATTACAAAATATAAAACTTACTTGGGATAAGATTTTTATTGCAATTGGTTGGAGGTGCATGTATTCTTACCCATGGAAGTACCACCAACTATGAGCATCCACCCTGTACTTGTCTCGAGAAGAGCATCCAAAGAGATTACGATCGGCACTAGGGCATGCAAAGCCATGAACTCAGCCTCCTTTCGATCCACGTCGGTCTGATAAGTGAAGAGTCTCGAAGTGCTGCCTTGTACCCTTAGGCACTTCAACATCCTATATGGAGCAACTCTTGAGTGAAGCAAAAGAATCTCCGGGACTATAATATTTGGGACTCATTGCAGCAAGAAGATGCATTCGTGGTCATTTTGTTCCAAAATCTATCGACCATGATTTCCTGTAGCTCTTTGAAGAACTTTCATGGGGATCTTCCTCTTTTCATTGATGATGGTTTTCATCTTCTAATCATTTAATTCGATACCATGTATATACTTCTCCCCAAACAAGGTCTATCCATGTCTGTGTAACAGATCATGCTCAATATAGGCTCAGTGAAACTGACCAGGCACTCAACACAATCCCACCAACAATCATCTAGGATTCTTTGCCTGACCCTATTTGCCCTTTCACTGCTAGATTGCCTCCATATGGCCCAATTAGGGCTGATTACCATGGCACAGAGTGCCTCACGAACCTTTATAAGTCGTCTCAACACAATTGTGTTGGAGGCAAAACGGGTCTCTGCAACTTGTTTGGAAATCAAAATAAAAATTAAAATGTAATTTAAATTTACAAAATCAAAATTTAAAATCTATGTAGCAGTTCTTTGGTTAAATTTTGGAGTCACAGTAGAGTTACATGCTTGAGTCCGAGTCACAGTCGGTCCTTCTTGGGTTTGTCGAAGTCCTTGCATTTGGAGCCTTGGTTAGGTGAAGAACGAGAGAACGAGAAGGCGAGAACGAGGCGGAACCCAAAGTGAACGAGGCAGAACCCGTGTACGGGCAGCAAAGAAGCGTTTTTTGTTTTTTTTATTGTTTCCTTCACTTTGACTTTGACCCACGCCCATGGGAACCCTAAAAGTGACCTCTAAAACATATTAAACACCTAAACTACCTCATTTTCATTCATTTGTTTTGCAAACAAGCATTTTCATTCCAAGAGGCTGAGTTCTTATTTTAACTTGTTGGATTGACAAAGGAGTTGAATATTGATTGTTGAAGCTTCTACAATGATTGCATTGCCATTCCTACAGATTTGCAAGTGTTCATTGGCTACTACAAAGATTGTTGAAGATTATTTTTGCAAAAAGGTATGTTTTTCTCATTTTTTTCTCATTTTTTCATTCTTTTTTTTTTGTTTTACAAACAAAAACTTTGTTTTGCTTCTTTTTTTTTCTGTTCTTCTATGAATGTATACATTGTGCAAGATTCAAAAGAGCTAGGTTTTAATTTTTTAAAAATTATTATATTTTGTTTTCATTCAAATTTTGAATGTGTTGTTTGCAAAACAAATTGCCATAGGAATCACAATGTCAATGGGTTCTACCTCATCAAATAATTATTCTCTCCATGTGATATTGAAGTGTGGTGAATGTTGGTCGTGTGTCAGCCAGCCATCAGTGTGATCAGTTGGCCAATCCCAATATTGTGGTAGAAGACCACCCATTTATGGCCATTCCAAATCTTCAAGCTCAAAGTGCACAACCTTTTGCAAACAAGAGAGCAAAGGGACCTTTGGAAGTTGCATTTTAAAATGAGAGTAGAGCCCTTGCCGACCAATGTGTAGCAAGATGCATATATGCCAATGGACTATCTTTTAATGTTGTTCGTTCTCCATATTGGAAAGAGATGTTGAGAACGGTTAATGAAGCTCCAAAAGGGTACAAGGGCCCGGGTTATGAGAAGGTGCGTAGCACTTTATTGGAAAAGGAGGATGAGTTGGTTGAAGATGCATTGAAGCCTATAAGAGATTCATGGGTTGAGACAGGTGTGTCCATTGTTTCAGATGGTTGGAAGGACTCAAAAAATTGGCCTTTGATCAATGTCATAGCGATGTCCCCTAAAGGGGCAATGTTTTTGAAAGCCGTGGATTGTGAGGGGCAAGTAAAAGATGGGCAATTTATTGCTAATATTCTTATTGCAGCCATTGAGCAAGTGGGAGCCCTCAATGTTGTTCAAGTTGTAACGGACAACGCAAAGAATTGTAGAGCTGCAGGGTTGTTGGTTGAGGGAAGATATTCACATATCTTTTGGACACCTTGTGCGGTCCATTCACTCAATCTTATGCTGCAAAAGATTGGGAATAAAATTGAATGGATCAAACAATTGTATACTAAGGCTGAGGACATTCAGATGTTTGTCACCAACCACCACTTGTCTCAAAGGATCTTTAGAACATTTTCAAAATTGGAGCTATTGAAGGTAAGAGAAGTAATATTTACATTTGTCATTTTCTGATTTTCATAATTTGATTGTTCAATCTAATTTAAATTCTTCTTTAAAGTTTATTTTTAAATATTAATTATTTTTTTTTAATTTGCAATAGGTTGCAGAAACCCGCTTTGCCTCTAATACAATTGTCTTGAGACGACTTGTGAAAGTTAGGCAAGCACTTTCTAGCATGGTAATTAGCACCAATTGGTCTATATGGAGGCAAAGCAGCACTGAAAGAGCAACAAGAATTAAGAGCATGATATTAGATGACTCATGGTGGGATCGTGTGGAGTATCTCCTTAGCTTCATCGAGCCCATTTTGGGTATGATTCGCTATACTGACATGGACAAGCCATGCATTGGACAAATATATGATGGTATAGACTCAATGCTTGAGAAGATCAAGTGCACCATAAATGCAAGAGAGCAAGACCCTGAAGAGACATTCTTCAAACAAGTGCATACAATTGTTGAAGAAAGATGGAACAAAATGACAACTCCATTACACCTTCTTGCCTTTGCATTGACTCCAAAATACTACAGCTCTCAGGTTCTTTCACAACCAGGAAGGCTTCCTCCATATAGAGATTTAGAAGTGGTTGAAGGGTACAAGGCAGCATTTGTGAGACTCTTCCCTGATCGAGATTTGCGGAGTGTAGTCACGGATGAGTTCACTAATTTTGTGCACTCAAATCATCTAGATGTTGATGCCTCCCGTGATAGGTTCTTAAAGGATGTTCATTCTTGGTGGTACTTCCATGGACAATACTTCCAAAATTTGCAGCCCCTTGCAATCAAAATTTTATCACAAGTAAGTTTAATACATTTTCATATTTTAGTTTTAAAAGTTTCATAATTCCATTTATAAATTTTTAATTGTTTACTTTGTCTTCATAGGTTGCTAGTTCATCCGCATCTGAGAGGAATTGGAGCACATATTCTTTCATCCACTCAGGAAAGCGCAATAAATTGCTGTCAAAAAAAGCGGAGAACTTAGTATATGTGCATTCCAACTTGCGTCTCCTTTCACACAAACAACCTAACTACAAGGAAGGGGAGGCGAAGTTGTGGGATATAGTGCCAGAGGATACTGACTTGGATGCTTGCAGTTCCCAACATATTGCATATGAGGATGAGGATATCCAACAGGGGCATGGGCACATTAGTAGTGCTAGTGATGGTGCCATTGGCACTTGTGATTCATCTAGTCTTCCTACTTCATCTAATGTCAATGTTGACATTGATATGGATGATCTAGAGAATCCATATGATGATTAAAACTTTGAAAGTGTTGTAATATTGAGCTTGAAGTTTGAACAATGAATATTTATCATGCATGTTTTAAATGACATTCAAGTTTATGGTGGTTTTGTTGTTTATATGATGTTATCAGTTATGTGATATTCTAATCCTAATTCATGCTTCTAGGTTGCATATATATATATATATATTTACATATTTTGTAATTTGTACTAACGAACCCAAGACGAACCGAACCCACCCCCCAAAAATTTTGCCGAACCGTGAGCAGAAATAAAGCCGAAGCGAACCCGAGCCAAGCTACTTAGTTTAAAATTAAAAGAAAACTAAAATTTAAAATATTGAGAATTAACTTACCTTCAACAATTCCAATTTTGAGAATTGTCTAAATATTCCTTGTGTCATATGGTGGTTGGTGACAAACATCTGGATGTCGTCGCCCTCAGCATACACCTGTTTGATCCACTCAATTTTGGATCCAATTTTTTGTAGCATTAGATTGAGGGAGTGGACAGCACAAGGTGTCCAAAAAATGTGTGGATACTTCTCCTCAATCAATAACCCGGCAGCCCTACAATTTTTGGCATTGTCGGTTACAACTTGCACAACATTTTGATGGCCCACTTCTTCAATAGCTTGGCAAAGGATGTTAGCAATAAATGGACCATCTTTTACCTGTCCCTCACAATCCACTGCTCTCAAAAACATTGCCCCTTTAGGGGACACGGCAATAACATTGATCAATGTGCGATTTTTTGCATCTTTCCATCCATCAGAAACGATGGTCACCTTGTTTCGATCCATGAATCCCTTACGGGCTTCAAAGAGTCTGCTACATGTTTCACCTCTTTCCCCAATAAGGTGCAACGCACCTTCTCAAAACCTGGGCCCTTATACCCCTTTGGAGCTTTGTTTAATAGATTTCACCATTTTTTGCCATTATGGTGAACAAACAACGTTGAATGCCAATCCATTGGCATAGACACATCTTGCTATGTCTTGATCGGCAATCTCTCTTGCGTCATTCTAAAATGAAGCTTCCAACGGTCCCTTAGATCTTTTATTTGATGAGGGCATGGTTTGCTCTTGAGGGATGTTCATAAATGGATGGCTTTCTGTAGGTGGAATATAAGTAGGTGGTGTAGGGGGTTTCATGGATCGAGATCCTTTCCTCAAAGGATGGCTTGTTTTAAGACTAACAACTTTTTGCTCTGCTTTTTCTTGCTCAGCAATATATTTCAACACTATGTCATCTGGAAGGCCTTTGCCATCACCTTCTGGAGATCCAGGACAAGGTTTGATGCCAATATCAGAGATCCTACACAAGTGGGCTTTCACTCGACTGTATGAGCTCGTGTATCGAACTTTGCAATGACTACAAATCCAAATAAATACTCCACCACCTGGACATTGTTGAACCATTTCTACATATTTCCAAAGGGGAGAGGTTGCATTTATTTTGAAACGAGATTGGGCTGTGGTGTTAGAAGCGGATGCCATTGTAATACCTAAGGCACAACATATTGAAATAATTTTGGTATTGAAATTTGAAACTAAAAAACTTAAAAGAATGAGAACAATCGACAAAACAATAAAAACAAAACAAAATAGTTCATTTGTTAAAAAAAATGTAAGAAAAAAATTAAAAAAACTTCAAAGAAACCTACCTCTTTTGAACAAATCTTGCTCTACAATCTTCTTGGCAACGAACGAAGACTTGCAAGTGCTTAGGAATAGCACAACAATCAACTTTGAACAACCAACGATTAGCCTTCAAGTCTAATCAAGCTTGTGCAAGCAAGAGAGAAAGTTCAGCAATGGAGGCAAAAAAACTTGTTTTTCATTCACAAATTGTTAAATGAGATTGTTTTTACCTATTTAGTGTGTTTGGAGGCCGAAATTAGGGTTGCAATGAATATTAAATTATTGAGAAGTCAACATTTGGTCAAGAAAATGATTAAAAAATGCTTAAAAACCACTTTATTATGTGGACTGGGCGTTTTGATGTCAAAATACGTCGCGGATTCGCCTTGGATTTGTCGTGCCCTATCTTGGTCGAATCCACAGTCAACCACTGAATTTTCATCGAATCCGCAGGCGAAAACACGTACCTTGGTTGAATCCAAGCCATACCGAATCCGTATTTCGTACCTGGTACGAATCGTATCGTATCCAGGGCCTTTTCTAGGCGAATCGGTAACTTAGGAAATAATGAATAACAACTTAAACTTGAATCCAATCTATAGACTCTTTTCAATAACCAATCATGGTAGGGATTGAAGAGAAACGCATGATAGGGTGCGAGAAAAACTATTGATCACAAACAAGCCCAAGGGTGTGCTTATACCCCCCTTGGCCCCAAGTGGCAGGAACATCCAACCAAGAGAATTCCATCCAACTTAGGGTGGTGTACTTATGTTGTGAAAACATCCAAGTGGTAGGAACATCCAACCAAGACAATTCCCATACCGCCTTTTCCTAACATGTTTCCTTGCCAACCCTACACAGGATTGCTTAAAGGAAAGGATGTAGATTATAATAAATAAATTCGTTATTTCTCTTATTTACCAAATTAGACATAACCTATTTCTCCTCATATTAGTCATTATGAAATTAGCTATATATCTATATATTTATATGTCTATCAAGATTATACATTACATGTATATACAACCAAAGGCATATCAATTTACCGATTTCGTAATATGCCAGTTCAGATCTGACCCATTCGATCTGATTTTAACATATTAATATATCTGCTGCTATAATCAGAAAATATTCCTGGTATTTCTGTCCTCATTTGTTATTCATGCATCTGCTTTTTAAATCTGATAATGTTCCCTCCTCTTCACACAATTCTTATTTCTTTTTATATCCTTCAGCTTCTATGAAGAGTGATCTCCTTTTTAAAGGTCGTGACTTTTAGTTATGAACTAATCGCTGCCTTTTTCTTTTTCCTCTGTTGTTGCCTTTATCTCTTCTTAATCGCTGCCTTTAGAAACATACTAACTGCTGCTTCTTAATCATTAATCGCTGCTCCTTATAGCAATCACTACATATTAATTAGGCATTTGTATCTTTAACTTGGGCGATTAATACACTTTAATATATGTATCTTTGTCTTAGGCATAGTTGGAAAACTCGACTCGGCGAAAAAATCACCAAGCCCAAAATTGACTAGTCAACAAAAACTCGGAGAAAACTTGACAAAAACTTGGCAAAAAACTTGGCAAAAAACTCGGCAAAAATTGACTATTTTTTCGATTTTTTTTTTTTTGTGTTTTGCATTTTTTTAATGTATCTGGCGAGTTTTTCACGAAAACTCGCGAACCAAAAACTCGTCAAAAAAAACTCTGTGAGTTAAAGTCAAAAAAACTCGTTTGGAAAAAAAACTCACGAGTTTTCTTAGACTCACCAAAATCTCGGCGAGTCTGCCAACTTTGGTCTTGGTGCCAAGGTATGGTCGGCCAAGATTAACTCTGTTTTGCTTAAAGACACCAATAAAAAGGGAGTCAGAATTCACAGATTGCTTGTCCTCAAGCAATCACAAACTAAGATTTGTAATAATAATTTTTTTCTTTTTAAATATTGCTTCTTTTTTTGATAATATTAGCTTCAGTTGTGATACTTTAATAGGAATTGGAAGTTCTAAACTAAGTGATGATTATTTTGGTTATGTTTGACTCTATGTCATTGGAGAGTAGCTGTTAGTATACTTGCCTCAACTTACTACCAATAAGGTTAGTACCATCCTCTAAAGCATAGTTGGAAAACTCGCCATTTGCAAGTACTCGGCAAGCCCGGAAAACTCAGTTCGGAAAAAACTCGACAACTTAAAAACTTGCTTAAACTTCACTAAAAATGCATTTTTTTTGCAAAATTCAAAGATAAGATGCATCCAATGAGTCAATAAATTAGTACACAGAAGAAACAAGCTTTATTTGATTGATTTGAAAGAAAATTAGATACAAAATGGCATCCTCATGTGGAATGCTCAATGCGCTGATATGATAGTTTGAAACAAAATGAAAATAGCAAATTGTTTTTGTAAAACTGAAAGTAAATACTACATAAACATTAATATATTTCAGTTTTTACAAATTCACATCTTCCTCTTCCCATGTCTAGATCTTAGTAGGGGACTGGGAGAGGGTCTAGTTGTAGGACTCTGCTCTTGCTGTGCCTGTGGCTCCTCAACCTCCATCCTGGATGTAGATCCTGTTGCAGCTGGTGGTGGTGGCACTGGCAATGACTCCTCCTCAGGGTCATCCTCAAGCTCATCCAATGAGAATGCAAATCCACCCCCTGTAACATACACCCCTGATATTTTTTTGAAAGTCTCTGTTTGCTGTTTTTGCTTGTTCAATGATGTTTTTGTTAATGTTATAGCAGCTTCGGTTGATCCTTCCAGCTCACTTCTTTCGAGAAAGTCTTAAATTGAATAATAGCCGTTGGCTATTCAATTTACCTTTTATTGTTTTGTATCTCATGCTTTGGCCGACATGAAAGAATTCGAAACTCATAAAAGACATTTAATATACTAGGCCGACATCTTTAAGTAGATATGTGATTTTGTAAGAGGCCGACATGTAAGACTTGTCTCCTATACATATACACATGAATTAGTCCGTTCATGACATATAGCGAAAAATTCTGTCTGAGTCTTCAAGTCCGTTTAAATCTCCAGATTCATGTTATTGCAGAGAGCGATCTTGTTATTGCATAGTGCGGCGAACTTGTTTGTTACTGTTCATGAAATTTATCAATGCGAATCTGTTCGAAGGTCTTCATTGAATCTTCTAGTGCGAACTTGATCCAAGTTCATCATCGAATCACCAGATCTGGGTCAAAGATCAAACTCGTCTGAGATTTGGGATTGAACTTATCAGATCGGCGAAAGTCATCAAGAGCGGACCTGACTGAGAATTAAGATCGTATACACCAGTCCAAGCAAGGGCGATCACTGCCGTGTGCAAAGTAAATTTTATCAGATCTGTAATCTGTCATTACCAGGTGTGATCTACAGGTTGTTATCAGTCATTCTTTGTTATCAGATTATGCTTATTGGTCTTGAGTTAGACCTTATTGTAATTTGTAAAATTGACACTGTTGCATCAAATATAAGAGAGATCTTTGTTGCTGGGTTTTTCTCCCTCAAGAGGAGGGTTTTCCCAGGGTATATACTGTATTATTTTGTCTGATTTCAACTTAATTCTCTGTGCATTTAATCTGTTCACCTAATTTTAACATGGTATCAGAGCGGGTTTGAGGATCGTGATTAGATTATTGCACTCAAATTTATCTATTTCTCTGAAGGTTTGATGAGGGAAGGATCATGATCTTTCTGTTGTTGTCATTCCTATGTTGTTAAGGAATCTAAAATCAGCTGCTCATGGAAGTGTCGCCTCTCTTCTCTGTGGATGTGCATCATCATTTAGTGATCATCTGTTAGTTGATTGTCGGAGGCTTGAATATAGCTCTAGCTTGAGTCCGTGGATATTTGATGAAATTCTTCATTGAGAATGTTTCTCTCAGTTTGGAGTCCCATCTATGCTCGTTTCTGTCAAGGATCAATGGGCTTCATTAGAATTCGAAATGTCAACTCAGTCGAAGAAACTCAGTCGAGTGACTTCTGTTTCCTTGACTCGTGGCTGCGTAGCTTCTGACAAATTGTCATATCATTTCTTCGGCACCTTCATAGAAACACGAATATGGTTAACTGAAGTTGCATCAGAATATTGGCGGGTCTAAAGCTCAAAAGGATTGAACTTAGGGCATACTCGAATCTGTGTTTAGTGTTTGAAGGAAAGAAGCTCATTCATTGTCTTTAATAAAGCCTTTACGGTTTAATGAGCCGCTGTTGTGAGTAAAGGATGAGCTTGCCCTCACATGTACTTCATGAGGCAAAGGAGTCTCATGCCTTCTGATCGTGAAAGCATTTCACAGGAAAGACAAGTGCAGACATACACAACACTTAAGGAGATTATGATCTCAAGAGATAAGTATTTTTTATGTTTGTTAAGCTATTTCATTTATTTGGATCTTGTGGGAATAGAGGTTGTATTTTCTCTCGAATTGTGTTCTCTAGCATAAAGATCCTTTGAAGATTTCAAATTATTTATTGTGAGTTGTTTCATGCTAATCATGTAGATCTCTGAGTGTGACTTTGAGATGAAAAAGAGAATTGCATTTTCGATTGTGATAGGTTGATCACATCGATATCATTCTCTAATGCATGAATCGTGTTAGAGCCTTGAACTCTTGGAGAGAGTTGGTTCTACATGCTAACCGCTTAATGCATTCAAGAAATCTGTAGTTGTGCAGATTATTCTTTTGTTGTGCTGAGTTTGGCACTCTCGAGAGGAGTAAAAGATGAATGAAAGAGTTATACCAAAAATTATATAAAGATAAGTTTCTTTATCCCTCTAGTTTGACCTTTTGACATATTTCTCCTTCAGGTTGATTTATTCATGTTCTAACATTGTGCATAAATTCTTATGTATTCATGTTATAACCTGTGATTGTAAACTTTGTATGATTTCAGTCTTGTTATTTCTTTGGGTAATTATAAACTGTTAAGTAATCTCTCTCTAAAATGCTTGCAGTTCAATGTTCTAGGAGCAAGAAGGTGATGAGAGATTGCTTAATGATGAAAAACTTGAGGCATCTTGTGAGGAAGTCATGCCGACCAAAGAAATAATCAAGCAGCCTTGGGACTGAGCTGGTGGCCAGAGGGAGCTCACTTCTAGAAGTCTTCTTTGCAATCTTTGAAGCAAGGATCAAGAGGGAGTCTTGTAACTCACTGAGAAGAAGTGAAGATTATTGTATTGAAAGGCTAGGTGCTAAACCCTTAGAGGATCCCTTCAGTTGCTGAGATCATAATTGCTCAAGATTGCCTTCTGGATTTGTCATTGGTAGCTTTGCAAACCTATTCAGAATAGTGAGATCTGAGATGAGGTCGAGGAGGACTATTCTGAACTTTCTTCAGTACCAAGGTGTGCACTGGAAAACATTTATCTAAGTCAAAGTGTTGCAGGCAATCTTGGACGAAGAGGTCAAAAGGTTGATGCAAGTGCCTGAAGATTTAGAGGGAGCCTGTTGAGCCTGAAGAAGATGGTAATCTTGCTGCAGCTAGTTCAGATTTGGTGGATCCTACGTTGTACAGACAGCTGATTGGATCCTTGATGTATCTAGTTAACACTAGACCTAATATTTGCTATGCAGTGAGTGCACTTAGCCAGTTTATGTGTGATCCGAGACAGATACATCTTGTTGCAACTAAACATATCCTGAGATACTTGCGTGGCACAGTTGGATATGGGTTGAAGTACACTTCAGATGTAGACTTGGAGTTACTTGGTTTCACGGATTCTGATTGGGCAGGTTGTGTCACAGATCGGAAGAGCACCTCTGGTTGTTGCTTCAGTTTGGGTTCTGCCATGATTTCCTGGTGCAGCAGGAAGTAGTCCTCTATAGCATTGAGTACAACAGAGGCTGAGTATATTGCAGCTTGCATGGCAACTCGAGAAGCAGTGTGGCTTCGTAAGCTCCTTGCAGGATTGTTTGGACAATCAATGGAGCCCACCATTATTCATTGTGATAATCAGAGTTGTGTGAAGCTTTCTGTCAATCCTGTGTTTCATGACAGAACCAAGCATGTTGAGATCAAGTACCACTATATCAGAGATATGGTACTGCGAAAATTTTATCTGATTGAGGTACATTACTTAGCGATGGCTTAGGGCGTGAGATATTCTCTGCCAAGCCTCTCGCCCGAGGTAAAGTTAGTGTACTTTGAGACAAGCTTGGTATGAATTCAGAATCAACCTTGGTGATATGAATCTCGATGTCAGTGAGCCTTGCTTAATAGAGTTCTTCTGTGAGAGAAGTTGGTGAAATCCCTTGTTAATGCATTTTCTGCTTTTGTGACGGAAGAATTTGAGGTAGAAAGCCTTTGTTTCCACCCTGCGAGAGAGTCATGGTGGATATCATGTGTCGCGACTCCATGACGCAAGTTATTACTTGTGTTTCCCCTCTGGGAAACCATGGTGATCACATTGAGGTGACATCAAGTATTGAACACTTGTACCCTATTGCACTTTCTTACGTGACGGAAGAATTTGAGTGAAACCCTCGTTCCACCCCTCGAGCTTGAGTCATGGTGGTGGATGTCGTATTATTGACTCCATGACAACATCACATGAGAGAGTCGTGATGATCTTTACGTACTTGTGTTTCACCTACGGGAAGCCATGAGTGAAAGTCACATTGAGGGTAACACCATCAGCATGAAGTGATGAACACCAGTACTTAACCATGTGATGGTTGATATCACATTGAGGTGATATATATCTCTCTTTATATTTGATTGCAGGCAATGGTGGCAGATGATTTGTCTTCAGCTGGAAGTTCTCTCCCTAGCTGAGAGGGAGTGTTAATGTTATAGCAGCTTCGGTTGATCCTTCCAGCTCACTTCTTTCGAGAAAGTCTTAAATTGAATAATAGCCGTTGGCTATTCAATTTACCTTTTATTGTTTTGTATCTCATGCTTTGGCCGACATGAAAGAATTCGAAACTCATAAAAGACATTTAATATACTAGGCCGACATCTTTAAGTAGATATGTGATTTTGTAAGAGGCCGACATGTAAGACTTGTCTCCTATACATATACACATGAATCAGTCCGTTCATGACATATAGCGAAAAATTCTGTCTGAGTCTTCAAGTCCGTTTAAATCTCCAGATTCATGTTATTGTAGAGAGCGATCTTGTTATTGCATAGTGCGGCGAACTTGTTTGTTACTGTTCATGAAATTTATCAATGCGAATCTGTTCGAAGGTCTTCATTGAATCTTCTAGTGCGAACCTGATCCAAGTTCATCATCGAATCACCAGATCTGGGTCAAAGATCAAACTCGTCTGAGATCTGGGATCAAACTTATCAGATCGGCAAAAGTCATCAAGAGCGGACCTGACTGAGAATTAAGATCGTATACACCAGTCCAAGCAAGGGCGATCACTGCCGTGTGCAAAGTAAATTTTATCAGATCTGTAATCTGTCATTACCAGGTGTGATCTACAGGTTGTTATCAGTCATTCTTTGTTATCAGATTATGCTTATTGGTCTTGAGTTAGACCTTATTGTAATTTGTAAAATTGACACTGTTGCATCAAATATAAGAGAGATCTTTGTTGCTGGGTTTTTCTCCCTCAAGAGGAGGGTTTTCCCAGGGTATATACTGTGTTATTTTGTCTGATTTCAACTTAATTCTCTGTGCATTTAATCTGTTCACCTAATTTTAACAGTTTTATGTATTGTTTTCAATGCGTTTCAAGAGTAAATAGCATAAAGAGGAGATTGCAATAAACAAAAATACAATAAACTGAAGCCTTTCAATAGAGATTGAAACAAATAACATTTGCTTTCATTTTCTGTTTATATCAGATTCGTACAATGTATTATCAGACCTGGAATAAGAGATTGCAGTCATGACAGGGCCTCTTGAACAGCAGCGGCAGGGCTCTTTGATGTCAACGAACCATACCCAAACAAAGATATTCAAATCACTTGATTCTCCAGCGCCTAAGCCACCCGTTTCAGCTTCCCAAAGACCAACGACCAAATCCAACATATGCTGGTTCAAACAGGGGTTTCTAGCAGCAAGATGGCATCCTCCTTGAAAGGGTCAATTTGCTCTAGAAAATCGTAAACATCACCAAAAAATGCAAGCAAGTACACTTTGGAATTGCCTTGGAATAGGTTTCAATATGAATCAATACCCAGAACGATATCTCCAACCAATATTGAGCTATGAGCTAAAAACCAGGTTCAGGTCCATATTTCAAAACACCCAGAAACTGAATAGAATCACACCAAAATCTTCAAAAAGCCACACCAAACTGAAAGCAATGTAATGTCCTGGATTTCAAAATTAAAATCAGGCGGGAAATAGAAAAAAGTGTTGTTTAAACACTATATCTGAATCTTATGATAATTAAATATTTGAATAATAATCTTTAAAAATAATATTAAATAATAAATTTAAATTATTAAAAATAATATTTAAATTTGGGCCAACCAGTTGGAAGGCGCCTAAACTAATATTTGAATATTTTATCTTGTGGCCGACTTCTTGAGTGGGTGTCCTAAGTTGAGTATTTATTTGGATCGTTGGCTTTGCTGAGGATTTTTGAATAGAGACAAGAAATAGTGACTGTGTAGCATGTCAATCAGGTAGGACGTAGTCGCTACTTGAGGTTTCTTGATTCTATTCATTCATTCTATCTCCTTTCACTGATCTGCCATATCCGCATTCACTCCCGCAGGTCATTCACGGAATCAACAGATTGTTAAGTATGTGACTGAAGGAGTAGAGAGGCACTGATCCACTCAATTCCCTGAAGGTTGTTGATTTGGAGGAATTCGTATAAGGCTAGTCTCACATAGCGATCGTGGCACTCAGGTGAAGGATCGACATATTAAGTTTGGGCGCTAGAGCAGTCCCACTCTTGGGCCAAGCCTAGGCTCTGGCCAAAGGCTCGATTCGGCAGCGCCAACTATCTGGGCAGTGCAACCTACTCTAAGATGGCTCTAGCAATTGATAGGGAATTCAAGGGAAGAAGGCAAGGCAAGATTAGTAAGAGTAGAGCATCAATTCGTGGATCACAGAGGACAACGTTCAAGTGACAACTGCATGATCAGCCGCAAATTCTAGATCGGGCGAACACCACACTCAGGATTGCGATTTACAAGCTCTAGCTAAAACTTTGCCAGGCGCACATTAAGAAATCAATTTGTGGCTAATTGGTGAGCTCCAGAGACGCGACGGGCATTCTGACATTTCATAACTTGAAATTGTAGTGTAATTATTGCCAAGTCTATTCATCTATGCAAATCCTGTGATCAGGTTTGACCGCCAATCATCCAAATTTTATCTGTGCGCTTGAGTGTCTTGCTTGAGTCTTATCAGTGTGGAAGATTGTATTTGAAAGTCTCTGTTTTAAAAAAATTAGTCCAAATTGAGCCTGGAATCTTTTTCTCATTGCAACTTACAGTGTTTCCCAGCTGTTATTTGTTTTGTGTAATTGTTCCAGGTATATCACAGTGGTATCAGAGCAGTGATTCTGCCAGCCTGTGGATGATTATTTATTTATGCAGTTGATTTAGAGGGATTTGAGGGCCATAGAGAGAGAAAGAAAGAGACTAAAAGCATCGAATCAGGACAACAACAGTGGAATTGGAGGCAGAGGTAAGAAGAAGATGGATGATCAAAATAATGAGCTCAAAGCTTTCATGGAGAAACAAGATCAGATGAACCAAACACTGCTGCAAATGATGCAGACCCTCACTGTTGCAATGAAGAACAACAAATCCAGACTCAACAATGTTGAAGAAGGCAATCTAGAACATTCGGGAGGGGGAGAACATAGTAGGACCTCAAAAGGATCTACTCACAGACCCTCTCAGCCCAAGTTCTTTCCTAGGACAGAGGCACCTGATGAAGAAGAAGATTAGCTTAACTTTAGCAGCATTGTACATGATTACATGAAACTGGATGCTGCAGGTCAAGCGGCGATTCCCTTTGATCATTTCCACATTGCTAGAAAAGGATTTGGAAGTGATGGGAGACCACGTCTGCAACGAGTGAATAAAGATCTTCAACACAAAGTCAGCAAGCTTTCACTCCCTACATTTGATGGTTCAGGAAAGGTGACTGCACATGCATGGGTGCAAAAACTGGATACATATTTCTCTCTCAACCCCATGACCGAAGTTGAATCTATCAAATTTGCCATCTTGCACTTGGAAGGGTTAGCTCACGAATGGTGGCACCATAGTATTGTGACTCAAGGGTTTGGACTTGTGACTACATATGCAGACTTCATGCAAAAGTTGATGGAGAGGTTTGATAGGAAAGATCCCAAAGTGTACTTCCAGGAGTTGACAAGATTGAAGCAGTTGGGCACCATGGATGAGTATGTTTCAGAATTCCAAAGGCGAGCTGTGATGGTACTAGATGTTTCAGATAAGAGGCTTATGTTCTTTTTCATTCAAGGTCTATCAGATTCCTTTCAAGGTTTGGTAAGGGTGTTGGAGCCAACAACTTTGGAGGAAGCCATTCGAAGGGCTTTGTGCCTTGAGGACTCCACTAAGAAGAATAAACCTATTGTAAAGAACATTCCAATAGGGCAACAAAGGAAGCCTTTTCCTAGGGCGACCCCTACATTGAAAGGTCCAAGGCAAAATGGATAATACATGTCTAGGAATGAGCTTCGTCAGAAGGGATTGTGTTACCATTGCAGAGGACCATGGAATGAGCACCATAGATGTCTTGGGAAGGGTCAAATTCACTACATTGAGGTAGTTTCCGATGATGAAGCAAAATCCGAAGAAGGGGGTAATGAGGAAGTCACTAATGAGGAAGGACAAGAGGTGGTTATTGAAGGAGGACCCATGGGGGGCACTCTTGCAACATTGTTGGGAGCACCACAATACCATTCTCTCCGTGTTTGAGGGGTCCTTCGGGGGCAAAAAGTGACAGTGTTGATAGATAGTCGAGCCACTCATAATTTCATCGACAAGAAGATAGTGGCCAAATTACGTTTGGAAGTAGAAGACTTTGAGGGATTTGATGTTGCAGCCGCAAGAGGTAATATCCTTTCTTGCACTAGTCGGATTCAACAGATGGAGTTGATCCTAGGAGGGCACAGGATAAGAGATGATTTCTATGTTGTTGACATCGGTGACACAGACATGGTCTTAGGAGTACAATGGCTTCACTCACTAGGAGAGTACACTACCAACTACCAAAGCATGGAGCTGAAGTTCAAACATGATGGCAAAGAGGTTGTTCTCTGAGGCCTTTCTAGAAATGGTCTAATGGTGGTTTCTGCCAAAAGAATGGAGTGGTCTTTTTGAAGAGATGAAGTGGTGTGGGCAGAATAATGTTTGATCTCAGACACTAGTCCTCCAAAAGAAGGAAGAGCCTACCCCAGCGACATTCAGGCTATCTTGGACAAGAAGTGCAAGGTATTTCAAGAGATTCCTGCCGGGCTGCCACTTGATAGAGGATTCCAGCATGTGATTGAGCTCGAGGAAGGAGCCAAACCCGTCATCACCACCCTGTACCGGCATCCTAGAATGTACAAGATAGAGATTGAGAAGGCAATCAAGGAATTGTTGGACATGGGACATATTCATCCAAGCTTGAGCCCTTTTGCCTCTTCTGTGGTGTTAGTCAAAAAGAAGGATGGGACACTTAGAATGTGCATTGATTATAGAGCACTCAACAAGAAGACAATTAAGAACCACTATCCCATCCCCATGATTGATGAGCTGATAGATGAGCTCCACGGTGCAGTATACTTCTCCAAGATTGATTTATGTTCGGGGTATCATCAGATTAGAGTAAGGGAGGAGGACGTACATAAGACAACTTTCAGGTGTCACTACGAGCATTACGAGTTCTTGGTGATGCCATTTGGGTTAACTAACGCCCTTGCTGCATTCCAACCATGTATGAATCAGGTATTCATTCTTTAGTTGAGGAAATTTGTTTTGTCTTCTTTGATGACATCTTGATCTATAGTAGGACATGGGAGGATCATTTGAAGCATATAGAAGAGGTGCTTGACATACTTGAGAGTCACTCATTTTATGCCAAGATGTCAAAATGTGAGTTTGGGATGACCAAAATTCTGTACTTGGGACATAAGATTAGTGCTCAGGGGGTTAGCATGGATGAAGAGAAGATCAAGGCAATTCAGGATTGGCCTAGACCCAAGAACTTAACACAGTTGAGAGGTTTCGTGGGTCTTTGTAGCTACTATAGGAGGTTTGTGAAGGGCTTCTCCTAGCTTGCGGCACCATTAACCAACTTGACTAAGAAGGGAGCATTCTCTTGGAACCCTACAACACAACAAGCCTTTGATAAGCTTAAGGAGGTAATGAGCTCATGCCCCATTTTGGCCATTCTAGATTTCTCATCTCCTTTTGTACTTGAGTGTGATGCCTCAGCAGAAGGCATTGGGGCAGTCTTGAGGCAAAATAAGCACCCCATCGCATATGAGAGCAAAAAAATCATAGATTTAGAGGTCTTTTCCTTTTATGATAAGGAGATGTTGGCTATCATGCATGCCCTTGCAAATTCAGACAGTACTTGGTTTGTGGGAAATTTGTGGTGAAGACAGATCATAACAGCCTAAAGTTCTTCCTCAATCAGCGTGACCTGAATGATAGACAACATAAATGGGTAAGCAAACTTCAAGCCTATGATTTTGATATTGAATATGTGAAAGGAAAGAACAATGTGGTGGCTGATGCACTTTCTAGGAAGCCTTATCTCTGCTCTATGTTTGAAATATCTGCTGATTGGAGGGTGGCCATAATAGTTGAGTATGCTAAAGATTCGTTTGCTACCGATATCTTGGAAGGAAATATACTTGATGACAGGTACAAGGTGGTTGAAGATCTCATCCTCTACAAGGAACAAGTGTATCTTGTACCACATTCCAAGGTCAAGGGAAGGATTATGAGAGCTTGTCACGATACACCCCTTGCTGGTCATCCGGGCTTCTACAAGACATACAAGCAAGGGAACGTTTCTCGTGGAAGGGTCTCAAGAGTGATATATTGCAGCATATTAGAAAATGTACGGTATGACAACAAAATAAAACCGAACATGTTTTACCAGCTAGTTTGTTGCAGCTCCTTCCCATTTCAAGTCAGAATTGGGAGAGCATCTCCATGGATTTCATTACCGGGCTACCAAAGGTTCAAGGTAAAGATTGCATTTATGTAGTGGTGGATAGGCTTACAAAATATGTCCATTTTTATGCCATTACTTCAGAATTTAAGGCTCCTCAAATTGCTGATCTGTTTTTTAGAGAGATATTTAAGCTACATCATTGTGAGTGACAGGGGCAACGGGTTTATCAATTTATTTTGGCAAGAACTCTTTCGCTTGGCACACACCGAACTAACTCCAAACACGAGTTACCATCCCCAAATTGATGGATAGACAGAGATAGTGAATAAGTGGATCGAAGGATACCTGAGGAACTATGTAAGAGGGCAGCAATCAGCTTGGGTGAAATGGTTACATTTGGGGGAGTTTTGCTACAACACCACATACCACATGTCCATCAGTATGTCTCTGTTTAAAGCACTTTATGGTTATGATGCTACTTCCTTTATGAACTTGATCCTTGCAGACAGTAAAGTGCCGAGTGCTTGAGATATGGTGCAGCAAAACGTGGACATCATGAACGCACTCAAGGAGAACCTACAGCGTGCTCAAAACCAACAAATTTTTTATGCAGATCAGCATAGAACCGAGAGAGTCTTTGAGGTCAATGACATGGTTTACTTGAGATTGTAGCCCTATAGACAGTCATCTCTCAAGGGGAATGGTGCCGAAAAGCTGAAACCGAAATTCTATGGGCCTTACCAGATTGTGAAGAAGATTGGGGAAGTTGCATATGAGCTTGATTTACCACATGGCAACAAAATTCATAACGTCTTCCATGTATCCTGCTTAAAGAGGGCATTTTGACAACAGATCACACCCTCCATTGAGCTGCCTCCCCTTGATGACGAAGGCAAGTTGATCTTCAAGCTTAAGACAGTGTTGGATGTTAGGGAGAAGAAGTTGTGGAATAAGATTATACCGGAGTACTTGGTCAAGTGGAAGGGCCTACCAAGCGAGGATGCTACCTGGGAAGGAGTGGAAATTTTTCAACATCCCAACTTAAGGTTGCTTGAGGACAAGCAACAAATTGGAGGGGGAGACTGTAATGTCCCAGATTTTCAAAATTAAAATTAGGTGGGAAATTGAAAAAAGTGTTTTTTAAACACTATATCTGAAACTTATGATAATTAAATATTTGAATAATAATCTTTAAAAATAATATTAAATAATAAATTTAAATTATTAAAAATAATATTTAAATTTGGGCCGACTAGTTGGAAGGCGCCTAAACTAATATTTGAATATTTTATCTTGTGGCCGACTTCTTGAGTGGGCATCCTTAGTTGAGTATTTATTTGGATCGTTGGCTTTGTTGAGGATTATCGAATAGAGACAAGAAATAGTGATCGTGTAGCGTGTCAATCAGGTAGGACGTAGTTGCTACCTGAGGTTTCTTGATTCTATTCATTCATTCTATCTCCTTTCAATGATCCGCCATATCCACATTCACTCCTGTAGGTTGTTCACGGAATCAACAGATTTTTAAGTATGTTGCAGTTGAAGGAGTAGAGAGGCATTGATCCACTCAATTCCCTGAAGGTTGTCGATTTGGAGGAATTCGTATAAGGCCAGTCTCACATAGTGATCATGGCACTCAAGTGAATGATCGACATATTAAGTTTGGGCGCCAGAGCAGTCCCACTCTTGGGCCGAGCCTAGGCTTTGTCCAAAGGCTCGATTCGGCAACGCCAACTATCTGGGTAGTGCGACTTGCTCTAAGATGGCTCAAGCAATTGATAGGGAATTGGATGGAAGAATGCAAGGCAAGATTAGTAAGAGTAGAGCATCAATTTCGGGGATCACTGAGGACGACGTTCAAGTGACAACCGGATGATCAGCCGCAAATTCCAGATCGGGTGAACACCATACTCAGGATCGCGATTTACAAGCTCTAGCTAAAAATCTGCCAGGTGCGCATTAAGAAATCAATTCGTGGCTAATCCTTGAGCTCTAGAGATGCGGCAGGCATTCTGACATTTCATAACTTGAAATCGAAGTGTAATTATTGCCAATTCTATTCATCTATGCCAATCCTGTGATCGAGTTTGATCACTAATCATCCATATTTTATCTGTGCGCTCGGGTGTCTTGCTCGAGTCTTATTAGTGTGGAAGATTGTATTTGAAAGTCTCTATTTTCAAAAAAATTGTCCAAATCGAGCTTGGAATCTTTTTCTCATTGCAATTTACAGTGTTTCCTAGTTGGTATTTTTTCTGTGTAATTGTTCCAGGTATACCACAAGCAATCAAACCACACCAAAAACTCATCAAATATACTAATAAATCTTCATTTTCCAATTACCAAAATCGAACTCTATGAAGCTCTTGTGATCCCAGCTATAAAAACTCTCAATATTTGATTAGGGTGGATGTCTCACCACCGAAACCAGCCCATATGAAGAGGGTTTTTGTCCTCAGTTCGCAACCCAAGCAACTTGGAAGCAATCCGACAACATTTCATTATGTAGTCAAAGCAAAGATATCAAAATGAGAGCGAAACTGAGAATATAAAGAACTAGGACGATGGACTTTAAAAACTTCTTCATTTCCCTCTAAAACCCACTTCCTTCTCCTTTGAAATATTAAACATTTAAAAATATTTCATCTCCCTTCTCTAGGTGTCCACTTCATGGAGATATTAAAATATTAATAAAGCTTTTAAAAGCAACTTTAAGTCGTTTGTCAAGGCTCAAGGTACTTTTTTTGAATGACCACTTTTACCCCTCAACTTAAGTTTATAATATAACTTTATAAAATAACTTAAGTGGTCGAATTAAATAAATATTTAAACACTGCAATCTTAGGCCCTCCAAACATCAACTGATAAATAATATTGCTACGTGTACATTGGCCTAGGACCAACTCCCCCAAAGATGACTTACTATAAATAGCACTACTATAAATAGTAAGTATATACCAAACACCCAAATTGAGCAAAACTGAAGACCATAGAAGAATACTGTGACCAACTGAAGATAGCAACATCATAACCGACCACTGCTATAAATAGAAACCCCTCCGGAAACCCCAACACTGAACATCAATGTTGGCAACTGAGTCCCCTAACCACATCAACTAGCCTATGGGAACTCTAGAATAGGCTAATTGAATCACTACATTGCTCAAGAGTGAGAAGGGGACATTATAGTCCGCCTTTCCCAAGATTGCTTGCCTTCAAGCAATCGTAACTTAGGATGCTGCAATATTGCTCACTCTCCTATGTAGCATCCTCCACTGGCGAATTCTTCCATTTAATCAAATACTCCTTGACCACCCTTCTGTGTAGTGTATGCTCTCTGACCTCCAATATAGCCTTAGCAATCAAAATCAACTTGCCTTCCTAATCCAAAGGAGGCAACTCTGTAGAAGGAACCACATTTTGACCAAGTGCTTTCTTAAGGCGAGAGACATGAAAGACATTATGGACCTTGCTGTCCAACTCATAGGCTACCTCTCCAATCCTCTTGATAACTCTGAAAGGACCATAAAACCGAGGCTTAAGCTTTTCTAACCCACTTTTCTTGAGAGTGGACTGCCTGTAGGGCTGCAACCACAAATAAACCATATCTCCAACCTCAAAAACACGCTCAACGCGGCGCTGATCAGCATATAGTTTTTGCTGATTCTGAGCATGCTGTATATTCTCTCTCAGAGACCTCATTATGTCCTGACTTTCTTGAAGATCTTTGGCTTTGGCCACTCTGCAATCTCCAAAAAGTAAATCAACAAAGCTGGGAGCTTCATTACCATATAATGCTATGAATGGAGACATCTGAATAGACATATGGAAGGTAGAATTATAACAATACTCTCCTAGGTACAATTACTTGACCCACGCCTTTTGCTGCCCTGAAACATAATTGCGTAGGTAACCTTCCACCCATTTGTTTATCACTTCAGTTTGCCCATTAGTCTGAGGGTGGTAACTAGTGCTAAGGGTTTGCTCTATACCACATAATCTGAATAACTCCTGCCAAAACAAACTCATAAACTTGCTGTCCCTATCATTGATGTTGTTCTTGGGTGTCCTGTGAAGCCTGAATACCTCTCTGAAAAATAAATCTGCCACTTGCACTACTGAAGACCCTGCTGATATGGCAAAAAAGTGTGCAAATTTACACAATCTGTCCACTACCACATAAATACTGTCCTTTCCTTGCACCTTCGTAAGCCCTGTGATGAAATCCATTGATATGCTTCCCCATTTTTGAGTAGGAATGGGAAGGGGCTGCAACAAACTAG
>VDFB02372229.1:0-39266 GCA_007258455.2 Sequoia sempervirens | reverse complement strand
TTAAGTTCAATTTTCAATTTACTCACTTTATCTGACCTTGAATTGACTAGGAACGACGAAACCCTAATTTTAGACTTGGCCAACATTTCGCGTTTAAGCTCAATGACGGAGAAAGACAGAAGAGAGACAACAACAAAAATCAACCAACACCAAACCAAAAGCAAAGCCAAAATTAGGGGGTCCCCATTTGCAATGGGGCGATGTGTGAAAAACGTCACAACAGGACGCCATCTTTTGAAGGATTAGGGTTTGACTCTGAAAAGAAGATTAGGGTTTCGAGAAGGTCAACGGCAAATTATAAAAGGAAGCCTTTGGTTCTCATTTCAGTATCTTTTATCTACAGGAATGTTATGCTGCCAGATTGGCTTTGGGATTGCTTCGAGGAATG
Organism: Sequoia sempervirens; assembly: GCA_007258455.2. NCBI lineage: Eukaryota > Viridiplantae > Streptophyta > Pinopsida > Cupressales > Cupressaceae > Sequoia > Sequoia sempervirens. Next base: position 38,878 of record VDFB02372229.1, on the reverse strand, counting down.
AAGGCCTCCTAGCTTGGCATTGCTTCTCGCTTGAAAGATAGCGACTAGTGGTGAGATAGTGTAGTTTGAGAGCATTGTATTGGGATTTGTGCATTCCAGTCAGTATGTGGCTTTTATAGATCAGATTTATGCATATTAGAGAGTTTCTAGAAATTGCATTTATATTACAGCAGATTGTCTTTTTCATTCATAAGTCAAAAAATACAAAAAGAGTTGTTCTGGGTATTGTCTCATTGGTTTTCTCTGTTGGAAGCGACCCTTCATGAATATTTGCAGATTTTAATATGAAGCGTATGATTTTATAAAGCAAATTCGTCATTCCTTGTAGGGCACACTTTCTGGAGTGCCTTGGGATCCGTGCCATTAATTAATAGCCACTTTTAGCTGCCTTTTCTTATTACTAAACTAGGCGCCATCATTTTATAGGTCCATTGCATCAAACTTGAAGTCATTTGGGTCAGTTTTGAGTGATATATGAGCAATTTAGTGGGTTACAGGCATGCTGGTTTTGTATTTCTGATTTCTGGACTGTCACATCAGATTTATTACAGTCAAGTCTTGTGTGGGATTTAAGAGTGGTTTCTTGATTGCATTTTGGTCTCATCATTCATAGTAAAACTTTGCAACAGATTTGAGATCATTTGGGTGAGAAATGAGAGAGTTATGAGCATTTTGACAAGGATCTGTGTTGCTCGTTATATGTTTAAAAGTGCAGGTCTGTCATAACAAATTTGAGAAATCTGCATCATCCTTATTGGATTGGTGTTAAGAGATCCTTAAAGTCTATGTGAAAGATTCCTTGTTGTTGCAACCATTTTGAAGAGCATCTAATACTTGATCTTGCAGGCAATAATATCTATTGTAAGCTGGCAGTAGTACTGACCAGTAGTTCTTTAATATTGCATTATCATGATTTGTAATACTCATCTTTACATTCTGTAATTGCTTGTAATATCTTACATCTCCGCCCTATGGTAGCTCCTTTCCCATTCCGGGTCAAAAAGCACATTCTGGGTGTCGAGTTACTTTCAGCATTTTGCTTATTTCTCTTCAAGCATTGTAATTCTTAGCACTCCGCCATATGGTCGCCTCAACTCCATACTGGATTGGGTAGCACATACTTGGTGTTGAGTTCCTTTTTAGTACTTGTAGTGTAGAAGATCCTCTGACCATATGCTCGCCATCATCGGCGCCATTCTTGGTTAGAGTTCCTTCCAGTTTGTTTCTGCATTCAGATCCTCTGACCAATGCTCACACCTTGCCCTCATCAGGATCCTGGTGTACATTCTGGTTAGAGTTGCTTCAGCATCGTTTTGGTTTAGCTGCTAACCTTAACGGGTGCATTGGTTGTAACTTGCAATTGAAAAAGTTGAAAAAATTTGGCTCGGAATATTTCACCTAATCTGTATGCGGCCATGCTTTTGACATTGTCAAAAAGAGAAAAACTTCCCTAATGATGCAAAGGCGTGGCCAAGCAGTTCTAACTCTCCACATGAGAGAAGAGAGATGTTGGAGAGTACACCAAGTCAGCAAGAACAAAAGTATAATGTGTTTTAGTTTGTAGTATTCTTCTGGTTCTCTACAAATGTGTGATAAATTCTCAGTTCAATGATGCAAAACAATTTTTGAAAAACGAAAATTGTGTCATAGTCCGCTTTCAATCCAATGAGCAAAAATGAAAGCTCAGCCTCTTGGAATGAAAATGCTTGTTTGCAAAACAAATGAATAAGAATGAGGTAGTTAAAGTGTTTAGATTGATTTAGAGGTCACTTTTAGGGTTTTGTTGGGTGTGGGTCAAAGTCAAACTCCATAAAACATTAAAATAATGCTCAAGAAAACATTTTTTGGATGCCTAGGCACGTGGGTTTTGTCTAGGTTTTGCCCGGGTTCTCGTGGGTTCTGCATGGGCAAACCAGACCCAAAAATGAAGGATCCTGGCCGAACCCACAAGCGAATCGAACCAGGAGCGAACCAAGACCCAAAGCAAGGGTTCCAAAGGAGAACCCGATAACATAGCTTAACGCTTTTATGTCACAGGAATGACCATTGGCGTCCTACTGCTCCAATTCAACAACCAGGACTTACTCCGGCTATCATACAACTAAAATTTGTACTGATTCGAGCGGAGCAATTGGATATCATCAATAGCCTGCGTAGTTTTATCTTTGACAATCATACATCATCTACTCAATGGAGGAACGTAGCTGCTACTACTCTGGACAAAGAAGAAGAAAGGGTTGATCTTGCAACCGGTAGACTAGTTTTACCACCATCCACGTGGCAATAATTCATCCTGGCTTACCAAGTATACACGAGGAGGAGAAATAATCCTCTCTTTCAACAAAAGTCGATCTTTCAAGAGGTTCCTGATCATTTCCAAGAAGAATCTCCAGTCCCAACTGAAGCAATGGGCGACTACAACAATAACAACAACAACTGAAATGCAAGGAATGCAAGACGTCCAACTCCATTACCTTGGTGTGACAACATTGGACCATTAGCCTTGCAAGGACACCATGAGTTGCCCAAAGGATCACGAAAGCATTTCCCAAGGTTTCACAATGACAGGGCTTGTCAACCCAATGAGCACATCTCAGCATTCATAGCGGCTTGCTCCATTTTGCATGTTTCACACGAGGATATCGTCGTTTGTCTCTTTGTTGAGACTCTTGAGGCGAATGCTGCAGACTGGTTCAATCATCTAAAACCAGGCATTATCACTAGCTAGGTAGTCATGAGTGAAAAATTCTTGGCAAGATTCAAGCCCGCCGAAGACAATCATCAATTATTTGCGCGACTCTCAAACTCAAAGATGGAGCCAACTAAACCAATGAGGGGATTCGTAGCAACGTTTAAGCACCTTGTCACATGTCTCTCCCATACACTCAATCCATCCAATGAGATTTTGATGAGCAGCTTCATCAACGCACTCTCGTCAAAAATAGCCTTTTTCTTAAAGTCAGGCCATGAAGTGGATTTACAACTTACATAAGAAGAAGCTATCAAGCTTGAAGACAATATGAACACGACCAGGAAGATGAAGAATGATGCAATCAGACCACTTGTTCAAGCGTTTGTTGATCCACTACTACAGAAAGTAGCCAATGAGGTGACTATCCTCAAAAGAAAGTCACCCCCTCAAGGGCAGCAAGCACTGCCTGCACCACCACCATATCAACCTCAGCAACCATACCATCCGAAGAGGAATAACTTCTAGCCATTCAACAACTACAAGCCAAGGTTTCCACCAGTGCAACTGAGACAACTTGTTGATACTGAGAAGTTTACAGCTTTTTGCTCTTTCCATGACATTGATGCAAACACCGGATCTACATGTTCGAAAAATATAAGGATGAACTAGATCATCGGATTTGCTGATGCTGCTCCAAGTACAAGTTTCGTGCCTTCACCAAATGTAAATGTTGTCTCACCACAAACAGACAACTTTGATGGCGACTCTGCAACGAGATACTTCGACAGAGAACCCGTTAATGAAGAAGAAGAAGAATACTGTTATTACTCTCTTGCGGTAAATCATGAAAACATTTCATCGCCTGTGTTCACACATGCCCAGCACTTCAAAGCACAGAAGGAAGCGGAGGAAACGCAAAAAACAAACCAAAAGGGAAAAGAAGTGCTTTCCACTTCTAATCCCAAGTCTTCACAACAAAACACCATGTCGGTTGCTCAAGACTCGTCTTCAACAAACTTTGACATCGTGTCTTCCATGATGAAGACAAAGGTACAGATTTCACAACTGGAGTATCTTCAGGGTCATCCAGAGCAATTGGAATGGATCCTCAAAGTAGTAAAGAAGAAGGTTGCAATCCAGCCTACATTGTTGGAGTCATCCGTACTAGCGGAAGACAAACCAAAACCGTTTTATATACCTTTGTATATAGGAGGTTTTAAACTCAACAATTGTATCATAGACTCAGGAGCTTCGGACAACATCATTCCCTTACAGATCATGAACGCGTTGGGACTCTCATGCACCAAAACTCACAAGTGTTACTCACTTGAGTCGAAGCCAATGTCGTTGGTCGGTCAACTAAAAGATGCACAAGTAAGGTTGGCGTCCTGTCCGGAAAAGAAGATAATGATGACTATCTTGGTAGCTGACATCCCAACCAGTTATGGGATGTTACTCAGTAGAAGCTTCTACAAAGACCTTGGAGGCGAAATTCAATTGGATTGGTCGTTCACGACAATCCCGTTGAAGAAAGGTAGTTTCAAGCTGGAACTTGAAGCCAAGTCAAGATTCACGATGGTAAAGTCCCAAGACCCCCAGGCACAAGTGTTATATCAAAACACATGTCCGGGCACATATGCTATGATGTCCAAAGTAACTGAAGACAATCAGAAGTTTGCACTCTCCACAAGCACATCATATGAAGATTCAAAAGTGTGTGGACGATGCAATTTAACGGAAGTTGCTCAACATCAAGTTTAGGAGCAGGAGTTGTCATCACTTCTCCTGAAGGTCGTCTTTATCCTTTTGCATACTAGTTGCAATTTGAATACACCAATAACACAGCTAAATACGAGGTGCTTTTACTAGGTCTCAAAAATGCAAAGGATATGGGAATCAAGTTACTTAGAGTTGAAGGAGATGCAAAGCTGATCCTCAAGCAGATCAGAGATCAATTCCAAGTCAGGAAAAATAGCCTTCAATCCTATAGACAAAGGGTGTGGAATGCCATTGACTGGTTCGAGGCGTTTGATATCAAATATATTCCACACACAGACAATAGCAGAGTCGATGCCCTCGCGGTATCAACTACTTTATTCATGCCACATTTTGACTTTCGTCAGAATACTTTTGCTATTGAGCTGATTTATAGGCCAACTGTTCCAAATAATTCCGACAACTGGTAGGTCTTTGACAATGACGAGGACATTGAAGAATTTCTCATCATGGGCGACAATTACAAAGAATTTTCTTTGAAGGTAGTTCTACTCCTTTTAAAGAATCAATTACAGGAGACTCTGAAGCTACAGACTCTGGGACCATTCGATTGAGAGGAAATCAAAATCCCAAGGGTTTTGTTTCTTTAGAGAAAATTTTTGACAGGCATGACAGATACATGCAAGCTCAAAAGAATTCAAGTGATAATACTTCTCCTGAGCATTATCAAGTGAACATTAGCATTGAAGACAAGCCTCGACTTGTTAACTTAGACAAGTGTTGTACTCCACAAGAAAGAGAGAAGTTTATCGCCCTTTTCAAACAATACAAAGATGTTTTTGCCTGATCTTACGAAGACTTGAAAGTCTTCACACCCATTGAATTGTCTCATACAATTCTTTTGAAGTTTGATGTCAAGCCTTTCAGGTAAAAGCAAAGGCATTACAATCTGCGGATTCAAGATACTATCTACATGGAGATTTAGAAAATGGTGGACTCAAAGATCATTTTTCCAATACATCACTCCACCTGGGTGTCAAACGTAGTTCATGTGCACAAAAAGAATGGTGAAATTAGAATTTGCATAGATTTCAGGAATTTGAATCAATCGTACCTGAAGGGATAATTACCCCTTACCGATCATGGAGCATACTTTGCAAGCAATCACCAGTTCGGAGATGCTATCACTTCTTGATGGTTTTTCCGGATACAATCAGATTGCAGTGGCAAAGGAGGATCAGATCAAGACAGCTTTCACCACCCCATGGGGAACATTTGCTTATGAAAGGATGCCTTTCGGCCTCATCAACACTGATGCGACTTTTCAAAGAGCCATGGATCTGGCTTTGGGGATCTTAAGAATAAAATAATAGTCGTCTATCTTGACGACCTTATCATTTTTTTTACAAGCGAGAAGATCACTTTTCACATCTCGTGAAAGTGTTCGAAAGATGCAGGTACCACAAGATCTCATTGAATCCTAAGAAGTCTATATTTGTGCTGATGGAGGGAAAGTTATTTGGCCACATCGTTTCCAAAGAAGGGACTAGGATTGACCCGAATTGGGTGGATTATATTAAGAACCTATCTCTTCCAACAAATAAAGCACAACTACATTCCTTTTTCGGTAAAGTCAACTTTATCAGAAGGTTTGTACCTGATTTCTCAGAGTTGACAAAGGAGATATCAGCCATGATGAAAAAGTTGTCCTCTTTCATATGGACAGAACAAGGCAAGCAAGCCTTTGCTAAAATAAAAGAGGCCATTCCTAACGCACCAGTGCTGGTCCGTCCTAACTTTGAGAATGATTTTATCCTTTATTGTTATGCGTCGGAACACACTCTGTCTGCCATACTGACATAGAAGCTAAGTGAAGAAAGAGAATCTTCGATAGCTTTTATGACTAGCAGCTTTAAGGATAGTGAATCATGCTATTCCCAAATTGAGAAGAATGCATATGCTATTGTTAGAGTTGTTAAGAATTTCAGATTTTATATCTTGAATTCTCACACAACGGTGTTTGTGTAATGAACCGAACCAATTTTTTCAAATTTTACAATGATGCAACTCAACAAACAAGAACCCGTTAAGGTTAGCTCAAACCAAAACCAGCAATTGGGAAGTAACTCCTTGCCAAGAATGCACACTCAATCTCGAGATGAGAATCATGCTGTCATATGGCAAGAGGGTCGTCAGTAGCAACTGGAAAGAATTACAATGTTGAAAGTAAGCTCAACGCCAAGAATGTGCTCTCCAACCCAAGGTGGGAATGGTGCTACCATACGGCAGAGGTACTAAGAAAAGAAATACGATGTTGGAAAGCAAACTCGACACCAAGCATTTGCACTCCAAACCCAAGATGGGAATGGCGCTATCATATGGCAGAGGATCTATTGATAACAATGCAGAGCTAAAAGTAACTCAATCATCAAGCATGTGCACTCCAAGCCCGAGGTGAGCAAGGTGCTATCATATGATGATGAGGATCTATTGCAATACAAGAAGACTGAGCGAGGGCCAGTCTCTTCCACAGCCGTGAGAATACAATGCAACTTAGCAAGAAATAGAAATGGTTGAACAGTACTACTGTAACAGCCTTACAATGAGAAGAGTTTACTACCAAGAACACTGAATTAGAAGTCTATCAATGCTGCAATATTATATAATGTCTCTCCAATGCACAACAAGACTCCAATACTCAAACTCAACCCCAAAGACAAAATCTTACAATGACTGAACAATGACTGAAAATGCATAACCAGCAACACTGTAACTCACTAAAATGCTCATAACTCTCTCTAGACTTGTCCAAATGACGAGAAATCTAATTCAAATGAACACTATGAAGATGGCAACCAGATTCTAATCAGAAAATGACTCTAAAAACTTGTAATTTTTTTTTCTAAACATTTGCCAAGCAAAACAGAATGGTATGGCCTCAAGAGGGGCGAATTTTACTAGATAAAATCAAGGACTCCAAAATAAAATCTGCAAACCTGCAAGAAGGGTCGCCCCTAGCTGAGAAATGGATTAGTGAACTACCCAGAACCATACAAAAATCACACAATGACTTCTAAGCTAAAACTACTTTCAGCCATGCTAAAATCAGCAACTATAAAACTGACCAAGCTCTAAAATCTTCAACCTTGATGCTCTGTCTGCAAATCTGGATGAGAAGCAGTCTCCAAAGTCTTAGCTAGGTGCTATCTTTCAAGCACGAAACCAAGAGAAATGGCTAGGAGGTATGCATTCCTCGAAGCAACTCTGAAAGCATTTCAGCTACATAATAGTATGATAGAAAATAAGATGATCCAAATGAAGACCCAACCTCTCCTTATATAGCTTTTGATAAGAACTTCTAGAAGCCTCCAGAAAGTGTGCCCAAATTAATTGAATTTCAAATCCACTTTTCCACTTGTATTTGTATTTTATTTAATCTTCAATTATCTCCTTCCTTGGGCGTCCAAACATGAGGAGATTAATTCATTTTAATAAAATAAACTCTTCCTCGAAATAGGCGTCCACTTCCGCAAGCATTATTTTTTACCTTAGAAATATTTAAAATAGCCTCCTGATGAGAAGTCCACCCCTCAAGACCCCCTTTTTAAAACAACTTAAAGTCATACTGCTAGGCCAAGGGGTTAATGTGAAAATATAACATTATTTTAATTAAAATAACTTATCTCTCCAAAAATGCATTAAAAGGCCAAGAATCAACAATACCAACTGAACTGCCTGAAGAGGAAAGCCTGCTGAACTGATGCCAACTGGACTACTACCAAAAATAGAATTTACTAAAAATTGTAAATTCAGAAAGTTGTTCGGATCGGAATGCATGCGACACCATTGTGAAGCTCTCCGAAAACCCAGAAAGAATCCGCAAACCAAAATCCACAATTCCAAGCGCAATCATTGAAATGTACAGAAACAACCTCCTAGAAGATGGGAAACCCTAATTTCAGCCTTTGCTTAGCCTACGAGTTTCCAGAAATAGGCTAAATCCAAAAGAAGAGCGTAGGGCTAAATTGGGGACATTACAGTTTGTCACCGATCCAACAGTTAAAATTGTGCTAACTCAATAGGACATGGGCACGAAAAGAGGAAACTGGATTGCTAAAATTCAAGAATATGATTTGGAGATTAGGTCGATCAAGCTCGTTCGTGGGCAAGGACTTTTTCAGTTATTGGCAGAAGATGGAGATCAAAAGTACCAAGGCAATGTCACAATTGAACCTAAACCTGAAATTGAAGAGGACCTTCCTTTGGTCCTACTAGTTGATTCTACGGAAGAATGGTACACAGCTTTATGGTATTATTCAACTTATGGAGAATGTCCACGTCACATGGACAAACAGCAGAAGAGAACTTTGAAGCTGAAAGCACAGAACTTCGTGCTTATCAATAACGTTATGTACAAGTGTGGCCTTGACAGGACATTTCTATTATGCGTCAGAAGGGACCAACAATAGAGATTGTTGGAGGAGTTTCATAGTCAAGCATGCGATGGTCACTTCTCATCAAGAGTCACTGCATTCAAGATCCTACGAGCACAGTTCTATTGGGAAACTATGTTTCGCGGCGCATATGAATGGGTGTACAGGTGTCAGATGTGTCAACAATTTGCTAGCAAAGTCAAATTGGCATCCCTTCCACTCAGGCTAGCGATTATTGATGCTCCATTTCAACAATGGGGTATGGATTTTGTAGGTCCCATCAACCCACGTTCCAACAAGGGGCATGTCTATGTCCTCACAGAAACAAATTGTTTTACAAAATGGGTTGAGGCAATTCCTACCAAGAGGGCTACCTCAAAATTCGTTTGTGACTTTTTGAAAGAGAACATCATCTTGCGCTTCGGGGTACCTCGCAAGATTGTGACTGATAATGCAACTTGTTTCTCATCAAAGGAACTCCTAGATTTTTGTTTTGATCACGGCATCACATTATCACATGCATCAGATTATTACCCCCAAGGTAATGGACAAGTCGAATCTTCAAACAAGAATATAGTCACAATTGTGCGTAAGTTAGTTGACTCAAATTAGCGAGCTTGGCACAAAAAGTTATATGATGCTCTTTGGGTTGATAGAATCACTCCCAAAAGAGCCATCAACATCTCGCTTTTTTACTCTTTTGTATGGTACAAAAGCAGTGTTACCCATCACACTAGAGTTGTCCGCTTTACAGCTGGCATCTACAGTGGAGGTCGTACCTGATGAAGCTAGAGGAAAGGGTGGAGGTCGTCGACAAAATTACTCAGCATCAAGAGCGAGTGAAGATCTTTGATAAGAAGGCTCGATAGTGAGACTTCGAGATTGGAGATCAAGTCCTGTTATGGGACAAAAGACATGAGCCCAAAGGAATGCATGGAAAATTTGATTCCTTGTGGCTAGGGACATTCCAGATCCATGAATCCGCAGGAGAGAACACTTGCATTCTCTCTCATTCAGATGAAAGGCTCCTCTCGCATTTAGATGGAAGGCTCCTCCCGCTACCATACAACGGGCAGTATCTCAAGCACTTCATCCCTTCGGGGGAGGAGTGGATTTCTATAAATAATTTATTTATGCTTTTTCGTTATGTCGTTATGTGTTTCCCCATTTTGTGAAGTTTCGTCGTGTTTTTATATGATTTTAGGTAGTCTTGTTTTAGGTGATTTAGGAAAGTTTTTAACTTCTTAGGTGATTAGGAAAGTCCCGACTCCAATGCCCAATTGATATCACACTGGTATACTTTTAAAACTCAGAGATTCTCGATTCTCCTATGCCGTAAGTATCCGGCATGGTCACCAAACGGAGCCTAATGTTGTACCCAAATCAAAAATTTTGCTTCATTAAGGCATTTTGACTAAAATGGTCTAAATCCTATAAAATTGTCGTCAAAAGTCAGTTTTTGGGCAAACAAAGTATGGGCTTTTTGTGGGTTTAATGTCTAGAAGATACTAGAAAAGTTTGAAATTTTTGAAAGTTAGGGTTTTCAAGCTCCTAATTTTAGGAAAAATCCTAAAAAATAGGATCTTTCCAAAATTGGCTGAGATTAATTTTGATTGGCTTATTCCATGTCACGATCACATTGGTGAAGTCAGAATCAAGAAAAAGTCAATTTAGCTCTGGTGGGTTGTTTCCACTTTTTCAGGATAAAGTTGGGACCTATGAGGTTCAAACGCACCAGAGAAGATTCTATGGTGAAAAATGTTCAAAATGATGCTTCATCACAGAGGGAATTTTCGTCGAGGAGAAAATCATCAAAAAATTCTCTGGAAATAAAGGAGCACCTGCTGGCCAGGGGCTCCCAAGGTTTCAAAGGCTCAGATCAACATTTCGGGGCTTGTCACTTCCAAGGAGTCTTCTCCTAAATTTTGTCAGCTTCGCGATGAACTTGCTAGCCAGTCTAGAAGATTTTTTTAGCACTTGAATTTGAAGATCAGACGAAGAACGGAGGAGAATGACGAAGATGAAATTAGTCATAATTTGACCTAACTTTGGTTGGGAAAAGCGAGCCCTGTAGACCGAGGGCTCCCAAGATTCAAGCAATCAGATGTTAGGTTTTGGCATTGACTATCTCCAGATGATCTTCTCAGCTTCAGTTCAGCTTCACAACGGATCTATTTGCCAGTTCGTAGGGCTTGACAAACTGTAGCAGCGGTTGAGTGAATGCACACGTAAAACAGAGGTTGAATTGGAGAACATCAAGGCAAAAGCGCCCCTGCTGGCAAGGGGCGCCGATCATTTTGGGCAACCAGATGTGGTTTTCGGAGGCTATCTTCTAAAAGGCATCTACTCAGCATCCTGTCAGCCTCGCAATGAATCCAGTTACAAGTCTACAAGACTTGTCTAACACCTGAATTTGAAGATTGAGTGAAGAACGGAGGAAATGAAATTGGTCAAATTTTGACTAACACTGGAGCATTAAAGTGCCCAAGGAGGCCAAGGGCACCCTAACTTTTGAGGTACCTGTTGTACCCAAAACCAAAATTTTTGCTTCATTAAGGCATTTTGATTAAAATGGTCTAAATCTTGTAAAAGTGTCGTCAAAACTTAGTTTTTGGTCAATCCAAGCATGGGGTTTTTGTGGGTAAAATGTCTAGAAGATACTAGTAAAAACTGAAAATTTTGAAAATTGGGGTTTTCGGGCCCCTATTTTTTGGATAAACCCTAGAAACCCTAAAAAATAGAATCTTGTCAGAATTGGCTGAAATTTATTTTGATTGGCTTATTTCACATCACGATCATAGTGGTGAAGTCAGAATCAAGAAAAAGTCGATTTAAGTCTGGTGGGTAGTTTTACTTTTCACTTTTTTAGGAGAAAAGTTAGGACCTCCAAGGTCGTCAATGGCAATTGTCCAGTACCATGTGTAAAAATCTAAGCCTAAAACTCATCATAGAGGTTTTTGCAGAGAAACATGCTGAAAAAGATGCTTCTCGACGGAGAGGATTTTCAAATGGCAAAAATGCAAAAAATATTCAAAGTCTGGAAACACTACGCCTTGCTACGTGGGAGACACTTGTGCAATCAATGTGCAAGTCAACTGTGTAGTGTTCGTACATGTAAAAATGGTGAAATACAGTCATGCACTCGCGTCAACGGCAGTAATGCTACAACACAGTCAACTTAGCAAGCATCACGGTGTTCGCGAAGCGTGAAATGGTGGAAATCATCAATTCTAGAGCAAATCTACGCCCCTGCAGGCCAGGGGCGCCCTTCAATTTGAAGGCTTAGATTTAGTAATTGATGGTTGCAAGTACAGTCATTGTCTCTGGAATTCTGCCAACTTTCCAACAAGTCATCAAGCGAATTCATCAGATTGGCAAAACTCTGGAAAACGACGAAGGAAGCGGAAGAAACTGAAAATTTATGCATCAAGGACCAAAGTCAAAATACAGTTTTTGCGCCCTTGTAGCCCAGGGGCGCCCTTGAATTAGGCCTGTCAAATGTTAGAATTTGTAGAAACCATTTTCAAGGGATCTCTTTAGATTCAGCCTAGCTCCGCGATGAATCCGTTCGCAAGTCTGTAAGACATGCTAAGTGACCGTGGCAGTTGATCCAGTGAGCACATAAAACGGAGGGAAAATAAAAGTGAAAATATCAAAATGTACCTCTACAGGCCAGGGGCGCCTAGCCTTTTGGCCAGTTAGTTGAGATTTTTAGCAGCTGTTGTCGTCATGAGATTTGTGCAAAATCCTCCTAGCTATGTAGTGAATCCAACCATTAGCCCTCGGGATCTGTCAAACACTTGTAGATGAAGAATTAGCAGAAAATGCTGAAGGAAAAAGGCAAGCAAAAAAATGGCTGTTGGAAAATGCACCTTTCTTGAGAAAGGCGCCTTTCTACTGGAGGTTTTAGAAGTGTTGATGTGATTTTTGTGACCGCACCAACACAGAATAAAGTTTCCCAACGGATACTCTATCCTCTCTTGAACAAAGTATTCAGCATGCTAAGACTGCGAGTGAGTTCACGCTTTCAACTCCAAGGTTCCGATAATGCAATAGAATACCCTCAGTTGGTTCGTTGTGATTTTGTTGGTATCACGAGGGGACTTACACAATTGTTCGGCAGCTGATAGCAGACAGTAGATTAAGGGTTTCACGTGGCTAGAATGATTTGGCAAGTGAGCACAAGTTTCCTAACGCTAACCAGAAATGAACTAAATTTAAAATGAGTGTAGGGCCTAAGAAGTTTATGTTCTATCTAAGGACGGGACGTGGGATCAATCTCAACAGACTTCAACCAGACTATGCTCCGCCTCACGTTGGACAACTTACACAAAGTCGGTGCAATCTTCAAGGGAGTGGCAAGAGGTTTTCAAATCAAGATTCAACAATGCAAATACCATCAAAATGATGCATACATACATATGAATCTTGACCGAAGTTAAGTTTGTAATGTTTTCCAATTGACCACATGTTGTGACCTTTTCACACATCACCCCATCGCTGATGGGGACCCCCAATTCCCTGCTAGTTTTTAGGGTTCTGTCTCCTTGCAACGGTTACGAGAGATCATTTTGCTAAGGGTTTCAGGTCAGTTTGCCGAGAGTCACCCGAGCCAAGTCAGTAATTCATGCTTGAATCAGTGCGTAGACGTCAGGGAAGCGCTCAAAAGGCCCAAGAGACGAAGATCGACTGTGAATTCGGCCAATTCTGAGACCACCTACTTTTTAGGAAAAGTTGCTTTTTCGATTTTTCATTTTTGGCATTTTCGGACCAAACGAGGTTCCCTATTTTTTAGGGTTGCTTTTTCTATTTTTAGAAAGTTTCTATTTTTGGAAAGTTTCTATTTTTGGAAGGTTTCTATTTTTAGAAAGGTCCCGAGTTCTGAAAACGCACTCAGAAGTTCGAAAAACTCAATAGAACTCTCAGAAAATCGAAATGAAAATTTGAAAATTATTGAAAAATCTGGAAAAAAAGTCAAAAAGCATGAAAATCAGACCCAAAAAATGTTCAAATTCTGGAAAATTAGTCAAAACCAGGTCCAAAATCAATCAGATCTGAAGCAAGATCATGAAAAATCAGCTCTTAAATGGTGAAGTTTGTGAGAAATCTGTTCAAATCTGGAGAATTCGCCATGGAAGAAAGAAGGAAGGTGTATGAAGGCCTGGAAGGTCATGGGGTTCGCCCAGCAGCACTAAGGAAGCATGTCCAAGCACTTAAGATGCATATCCTGACACCTTCTAAAGTCCGCCATCCTTGTCCATGCATCTTATGAAGTCCGCCATATGCCAAAGGGACGTCCAAAAGGGTCATGAAGTCCGCCCATGCACATCCTATAAGCCTTCAAGGTCCGCCATCTGCCAAGAGGGATATCCTAATACCATCTAAAGTCCGCCATCTCCAAAGAGGGATATCCTATAGGTCTCCAAAGTCCGCCCTTGCATCTTGAAGCACATCCTAATGATCTTTGAAGTCCGCCATATGCTGGAAGACACGTCCTTGCATGCTCCAAAGTCCGCCATCCACTTTAGAGGAAGTGCCAAAGGGTCATAAAGTCCGCCATATGCCAAGAGGCAACATCCTTGGCAGCTCTAAAGTCCGCCATCCCTGTCCTTGACCCCTTCAAAGTCCGCCATCCACTAAAATGCATGTCCAAAAAGGCTCCAAAGTCCGCCTTGAATATCCTAATACCCCCTAAAGTCCGCCTAGACATGTAAAGTGAAGGAAAATCAAAATTTTGCTAAGTGTTGAGGCCCAGCCAAGGGAAATTTCGAAATTTTGCCTAAGAGTAAGAGCTTAAAGGGGTGGAAAAATGATTTTTTGGCTAAGTGTTGAGATAATTCCAAAGAGACAAATGCTAAGAAGCTAAGAAGTCCGCCCTAGAAAGGAGGGACATCCAAAAATACTTGTCCAAAGCTAAGCCAAAGTCCGCCACACTTGTCTAAAAGGTCAAGGAAATCCACCTAAGATGATAAAATGATGATTTTTGACCAAGTGTTAATGCCAAGTCCAGAGGAAAGTTCGAATATTTGCCTAAGTATAGAGGCTAAAAGATGAAGAAAATGAAGATTTTGGCCAAGAATCATGACGTTCTCAAGAGGTCAAGTGCCAAGCTTGAAGGAGCACATGCTAGAGAAGATCGGGATTTGGCAGAGAACTAAACGGAATGTGCCTAACACGATGAGGAAAAGAGATAAAATTTGCCTAAGTATGGAGAAAATGCGAAGAAATTGACAACTTTGACCGAAGAAAAATGCACAAGGCAAAGAGAAAGGAAGGATCGTCCTTGGCCAGAAGGAGGAAGAATATGTCAGACGTCAAGGAAATTCGCCCAACGAAGACATTCGGACAAGGATTTTGCCTAGAAAAATTCGACTGAGCAAGGAAATATTTGACTTTGGCAGAGCAAAATAAG
The DNA here is from genome assembly GCA_007258455.2 of Sequoia sempervirens. NCBI lineage: Eukaryota > Viridiplantae > Streptophyta > Pinopsida > Cupressales > Cupressaceae > Sequoia > Sequoia sempervirens. The sequence continues at coordinate 23,625 of VDFB02372229.1, read as the reverse complement.
CTTAAAAAACTCGCCTAAGCAAAGGAAAATAAGGATCTGGCAATGAAATTTTCGACGGAATGGCTTGAATTTTGGTTTGGCTAGACGAAATTGAGGATGAAATCGGAAAATAAACTCTCAGCCAAGAAAAATGGAAGAAAAATCAAAATAGCCATGGGTCCAAAACGAACGGGTTGGAATTAATTAAAATATTTTAATATTTTAATAATTAATTTTCAACTATTTGGAATTTAAAAATGCCTTGGACAAAATCAAATTTGCCAGACGAGAATTGGAAGAAAATAAAGTACGCCAGGCAGAGATAAAATCCGACAAGAAAAATTAAATTCGCCATGAATTTAATTAAAATATTTAATGTTTATTCAAAAATTCGAAAAATCAAAGATAAACATTAAATAAAAAATCAAATTTTTGAAGATCAGTGAGATTTGCTTGGATAAGCTCGAGACTGATCCTTGTCGGAAAATAAAAGGAAACTTGCCTGTTTGATAAATGAAAGCAAATCAAGATCGAGAAAGAATATGGCAGTTGCTAAATCGAATTCAATCCTTCAGCATTATAATGAGTTTCAGCAACTCATTTTTCCACACACAGCTGAAGAGAAATTTAATCTTTCTCGAAATTATCAGGCGATTGGTTGATCAATAGGCAAAGTCGAATTTTCCCAGAGAGAGAAGCAGTGTTATGCTGAGGAATTTTTTGCGGGAAAAAAGAAAGAGATTTATTCAAAGCTGAATTCTTCTTGAAGAGGGGCGCACTTTTCAAAAAAATCAGATTTTTAATCTGATTTGCATTCGACGGTTCTTCACTGAGGTTTGGTGTTTGGTCGAATAAATTTGCTATCTCTTTCATGTACTTTCATCTTGACGAAGTTCTGGCAGAATTTTCAATTTCATCCAAGCCACTTTCAGCTTGCTTTTTCGTGATAATTTAATTATTTAAACAGCTGAAAGTCAATTTTCGAATCCAAGGCACGAGATTTAATTTTAAAAAAAAAAAAAGTCTTTGTATTAATGTTAGTTTTATGACTGCAGGTTGACGGACACGGCAGGCGAATTATCAAAGAAGCTGAAAATGAAGTTTGCCAACAAGGGTGCCCAGAAAGAGACCAAAGTCACCTCAAAATGGAAGAATGTCGTGGACACTGATCTCGGACACGTTGATTTCGATGAATTCAAGAAAAGAGTGTACGGGCATAAGGGACTTCCCACAGCAATAGCCAGACGGATGGTCAGAAACGGGATATTCCAAGCTGCTGGATTCCCACCGGCAATGGATTGTGCAGAGTTAATGGTGGAATGTGCTCGCCATTATGACGCCCAGAAGAGACAAATTATCGCCTCTGACGGAAGAATCTTGGCACACTTGGGTGAAGTTGCAATCCAAGAGACCTTCGGCATCCCCGAGCATTCACGAACGGTCTACAAGACCAAGGAAGAGGCCAAAAGGTTATATGACAGCCAGCCAGATTTGTGTGCCACGACAGTCAACAAGGTGTGGATGGACAAGCCAAAGCCTTCAATCAAGAAGTTGCCCAAGAGGCCTCGCCGAACGGACTTCAAGGAAGACTTTGGGGATATTGTGCTGATGCTGAACAGAATAGCTGGCAACCCGCAGGGCGCCTTCTTCGAGAGCTGGATGTACTATTTTCATCGACGAGATTACCTCTGGAGTCAAAATGTTCAACTGGTCACGGATGATAAGTGACAACCTCCATGAGCAACTGATCAACCTCGAAGAGACCAAGTCTTTTCATATGAGTTCATATGTTGTGTACCTGTTGGCCAGATCGTACAAGTATCCAGGATTGATCTGCAAGGGCAAAATTGGCAACGGGGAGAACGAGCTCAGGCCTTACGACTGTTATCCTCAGCTCCAATTGAAGGAGAAGACTCACTTCAGGAGGGTTCATGATGCATTCCTGATGCACATTACCAGAAAGCTTCAAGGAGGAATACATCAGAGGCTGAGCCATGAAGCGAAAAGCCTTATCAGTAAATACGGGTCTTGGTTCATCCAGTTCCCGAAATTCACATATATCAGGATCCAGGGATTTACTGGAAATCCCTATAAATTGCCTATCTATCCGACCAATCGGATGATATTGCTCAAGGTTTTGAGACAGTTGGAGGAGTTCCAGAATATCCAAAGACCAACCAAGAAGGCGTCCGTCACATTCCCATTCTTCATCGGGAATATGTTAGAATATTGTCCATCAGCACAGGCAGCTGAAAGTGCAAGATTGGAGATCCAATGGTACCCTTTCACGGCTTACAAGTCCAGGGTCAACTATGACCCACATCATAACATCCGGACAGTGGAAGGAAGAAAGTATAAGCACAGGATGGAATTGGAGGATTACTGGGCAAATGCTGCCGATGAGTACAAAGTCAGGCAGAAAATGTGGTCCAGAATGTCCTTGGATTTCATGAGAACAATCGAGTTTTGCCGAGTGCCCGATCAGCTACAAGATGATGGAAACCACATCCAGCCACGCTTTGAGGAAAGCCGACCTCTCCCTCCGGTGAAATGGTCAGAACCAAAGCACGCAGACCTAGCCACCCTAATGAGGCCAGTGACTAAGTATTCTCAATGGTGGGTTGATTACCACGCCCAAGAATTGAGACAAAAAGGAATCACGCTCACATATGACCTGTTGAGCGAATCAGAGTCATATTCTTCTAATGCTGGTGCATCCCATCAAGACTTGGTCGGGATTGGAGATAAAAGAAAAGAAATAATGCCAAGTGCTGAGCCTGTTTCCAAGAAGCATAAGGGAGAATCTTCTCGTTCACAAGCATCCAGGAATATTGACGAGTTGGTGGCTAATATAGACAACTCCTTGGTGGAGATGCTTGAACCCCTTGCAGCTCAGGAAGTAAACAATGAACCTATTCAACTAGATGAAGAAGAGCCTGCGTCACCAACAGGCACAGAAATCTTAGGTTCAGACAATGATATAGAAGCTCAAAATAATGACTTCGAGGAGGGAATGATTTCCGCTCTCAGGGAAGTCATGGATGTTCCTAATGAGGATGAGGTTCAAGTAGAGGATGGCATTGAACAGTCGACCATTCCAGACTGGCTGTTGGAAAGGATGAAAGTTCAGGTGCCTGCTGAGGCTCAACAAGAAGAAGAGGATGATACTGCCGATTTCTTGGCAAGATTAGAGCAGGTCGCAGTCAAGAAGCCCGCCAAGAAGTTCTCCACCATTCAGAGGAACGAGACAGGCAACCGTTCCATGCACATTGCAGTACCTACGGTGGACAAGCCACAGGACGAGATCACTCCTCAGGAGTATGCTATAACCACCGTTGACCTTGGCCCGACCTCGAAAGGTCAAGAAGTAGAAGAGTTGGATAATTCTATCTCGACCATCAAGGCGAGACTGGAGAAGGAAGTGGCCAAGATGAAGGAGTATAAGAAGGAGGTCGAACGTCTTAAGAAATATATCCAGCATTTGACCCAGCCACTTGATCAGGGCAATGCGATTGTTCCTCCTCTCCTCAATTCATCACAAGAGGTGACCAAGGATGTCGAGCACGGAATGGTAACGGCCAAGGAGGCTCAGGACTGGATAGCAAGTGAAGGCACAGAAGCGGCTTTATTCATGGAAAAATTGGCACTGGCCTATGGACGAACCTCTTCATTTCTTTCCAGATTGATGGATATGGCGGAGGCATGGGAAAGTATCCCGGATATGCAGGAAAGGCTTATTCCAAGCCTTAGAACTTTGAAGAGTACTCCAAGAGAGGAGTTGGTGGATAAAAGAGTGATTGCTGCAGGAGCAGCATATGATTTTCATCACTGGTTTTGGGCAGTAACCATACGAGAAGAGGTCTTGGAGAAGGCAAAAGTAGATGGGCTTGGAATTGAAGAACAAGTCAGGAAAATCCAGGAGAAGATTTACATGATAACTACAGATGTGTTCGACCGTGAAGTCATCCGGGAGAACGACATGCAGTTGGAGAGATTGAAGCATAAAGTTCAAGAAACTTTCTTCTCGACCACTGGACCATTCTTGAGACAAGACTTTGCGAGAGTGGCAAGACTCTCATCCATTCGAAAGGATTTTGAGAAGCAGGAGGCAGATTGGGAAGGTACTTTTGCTAAATGTGCTGAGAAGTTGGACGGACTTGAATTCCGGATCAGCATGCTGCCACCTGTCACGATGGAGGAGGTCATTGCCGTAGTGTCCAGATTCGCCAAGCACAATGCTACTCAGATGGATAAGGACGCCTCTCCTAGATTATAGCTGGAACTGCCACTTTTCTGATTGATTTCTGATAGTTGACTCTTGTTATTTTGGGAAACCCTAATTAGGGTTTGGTTGTAATAATCTTGGCCGTTAATCTTGTTTTAATCTCGGCCCTTCATTTCATTTTTGAGGCTCTATATAAACTAGTGCTCTCTCATTTTCATTGGTGTGGAGACGGAATATGTGTATTGTTGCATTGAGACTATTTTAAATGATAAAAGCTCTTGAGCATGATTTGCCTTGAATAACTTCTTATTGTTGAATAGTAAGCGAGGTTACATATTATCTTCCGCCATAGATTAGAATTAAAGTTAGATTAAGTAGAATTTGCTTTGAAAGTTGTTAATTGAATGAGAGATTGATCGCATTGACTCAATGGTGAAGTGTAGCTCATACTTTTTTCGAATGGATGATTTGCATTCGATTTGTAAAGTTAGCCTGAGCTCTTAATCGTGGAAGCTTAACTTCAGCCTCATTCGAGGTTTGAAAATTATTCTCACAAACCCCTTGAAGATTGCACCCATTTTGCGTATGTTGTCCAACAGGAGGCGAAACAAAGTGTGGTTTATTTCCCTTCACCGAGTCTTTATTGTCTCTTGAGTTCTTAGGCTTAGACTAGATTCTCCTAAACCCTATCCTTTTGCCATTTTTTTTGAGATCCACAATTGAAAGTCCTAATTGAAAGCCTTCAACGATAAATTTCCTAAGTCCTGAACTTGCAAAGATTTCACGTAAGTCCCCTTGTTCATTACCAGCAAATCACAACGGCCATTGAGCTTATCCACACGTCGAGACCCGACTAAAGAAACCTTGGAATCGCCATATGATCTTCTCGCAATCTTAGCATACGCGGTGGTTTTTCAAGAGAGGATAAAGTGTCTTTGGACATTTTTATTCTGATGTTTGGTGTGTCATAAAACACGCATCAACAGAAGGTTGGACCTCCATTAGTTGGGATTGAAGTTAGACTTCATGGTGATTCTTTCATTGTCGAGGGTGTCGCCTACTGTTATTCTTAGCAATAATTTCACAATGAAATTTCAATTTCTGGATTAGAATTAATTTGCTTTTTCCTTGTTTTTGGTTATTCTGGTTAGGACCAATGTATTTATAATATAACTATTCAGTCCATTTTGATTACTTCATGTGTGGAAATGTCAAAATTAGTGTTACATAATTACATTTTCTACAGAAGGTAATTCAAAGGTAATGCATTACCATTATAATAGACCTAACTAGAATACTATTGAGAATTTTTACAATTTTTTTGTCACTGTTTGCAGTGAAGGAGGATATTTTAATGCCATTATGAGTTTTCCACCAAACTACCCAAACAGCCCTCCATCAGTGAGGTTTACATCAGAAATGTGGCATCCGAATGGTTAGGTTTCACCTTATTTTTATCATAGAAAATGTAGAATTTCATATTCTCAAAATTGATTTACAGCATCCAAGTTAATATTTTGTATCTTCCACTTCATGTGTTGATTTGTGATCTGCTAGTCTGTGTAAGTAGTGCACATGTGCTCAGTTGGATAGTTCATTTGCACACAGAACAATTTTTTATAAATGAACTTAATACCAGTTTATCTGTTTTCCAGTTTATCCGGATGGACGTGTTTGCATTTCAATTCTTCATGCGCCAGGAGATGATCCAAACGGCTATGAGCTCGCCAGTGAAAGATGGTCACCTGTGCACACGGTAGTCAAGTGCATTTTATTTAATGAATTAATCAGTTATCAGTATATAGTTACAATGTGATTTATTGGTGGTGTGTATGAAAAAATAATATTACATCATCTATTAACTTTTATTGGATATGGTTTGCAGGTGGAAACTATTCTCTTGAGTATTATATCAATGCTATCTAGTCCTAATGATGAATCACCTGCAAATATTGATGCAGCGGTAAGCAAATTGAAATATTATTAGCCTTTTGTCTTTACATGCATTAACTTGAGAAGTGGAATATATGATTCAACCAGCACTGTTTTATGGCTATTTTTGAAAAAAATCGTTCATATCAGGAGATTTAGTGGCAATACTTCATGTTGTCTGCACTATTTTGAAAAATTTAATCCATATCAGGAGAATTTTTTTTCTTACTCTTATTGCTGGTTGTGGTTTCAGTTCAGTTTTGGGTTTGTGAATTTGGCAAATGTTTTTTGGGATTGGGTTCATCTGAACAATTACATTATATATATATATACAAAGCCTAACTGCAGCCTAAGAACAAGAATTAATTGCAGAATACCACATAACATAATATAATATATTAATAATAAAAAACCACCTCAAAATTTAAATACTACTTCAATATCCATTTGTCAAACTCAAATGTCATTTAAGGAAATTAAAAATATAATGCCCACTTTATATAGTAAGTTTTCTCATTAAAGAAATAAAAAATATAATGCCTACTTTAATTATTTCAAAATGCATAACCAACAATGAAAGAAGAAGTGAAAGACAAACTATTTAGAGCAGACTTTATTTTTTAAATATAAAGACATCAATATTTTAAAATATATATTAATATGAAACTATTAGAAAGTAACACGAGTGTATAATATTTACTCCACCTTTCAAAGTAAAAACTTAAACAAAAAGAATAATTGAAATATTGAACGGTGGTTTTTCCAAAAGTAAAATTAAAAGTTACAAAAGTAAAACAAGGATATTACCAAAAAATTTAAAATAGCTTTTCCAATTAAAAATTTAAAAAAGTAAACAATGTAGATACTGATATCTATTGATGTCTTTATAGATAGATGTATTTAGGATATCTGTGCTAGCTGTGAAACAAAGAAAGTAAAAGCAATGGCTAAGAAAAATTAAATATTAAATATTAAAGTAAAAGCAATGGCTAAGAAAAGTGAAATTAATTTTTTTTTGCACTCACTTTATTCACCATAATGAAGGTGAAGGGAGGTAAGCAATATTTTAATATTAAAGCAGGTGACCTACTCTGAGAAGAAAAGCTTGGTAGCGTTGAGATCAGGGTGAGGATAATGGAGTGTTACAGCACTGGCATTCCCTCATTCAATGTGGATGACAAATCTGATCCCCACAATCAGAGTATGCTTCCATGAGCACCCATAGAAAGCAGCCCTTGATGGTGAACCCCTTCTGATACGACATCTGCACAACTGCCAAATTATATTCCACTGTTGTGTTTTTGTCTTTCCCTGTTGCGTGCCCTACCCATATCTCTGTGGCAAGGGGTGGCTCGAAATGATGGTATTGGAGAATAGCCAGCATTTGGCATTGGGTTACAGTCAAAGTTAAAAAATAACTAAAAAGAGCAGGGGTTCATGATGGATTCGCATGGGTTCATTGGAACAAATCCACTGTCCAAAAAATGCCCCTGCCAGAACCCTCACTCGGATTGACCTGGAATCTGAACTGGGTTTGAACTGGACCCAGATCGAGGGCCTGCAACAGACGAACGGGCAACACAGTTCTTACTTAATGGTTTTGGTTAATATTCCTTCATTGAACTGGTTCTCTGTAGCAAACATGACTTGGAAGTAGCATGATAAATGAGTTGCAAGTACTTAGGTTAATATCTTGAATAGGAAATTACCTTGCGCAGAAGTGTAAATGAATTGTTTATAAAAGTTCTGTCAGGATCTTTATCATGTTTTGTGTTTCTTGCTCTTTGGATCCTGTTTTCTTATGTCTGCTTGGTTGGAATTAGTCTATTTTTACCTTTAAACCTAGCAAAATCACGTGTTTTCATACCATTGGAATGTGGTGCAATAGCAAAAGTATGGTTTGGTTCAAGAATTGTTACAATAATTCTACAACTTTTAACTCAAATGTTTTGTGTTTCTTGCCCTTTGGATCCTGTTTTCTTATGTCTGCTTGGTTGGAATTAGTCTATTTTTACCTTTAAACCTAGCAAAATCACGTGTTTTCATACCATTGGAAAGTGGTGCAATAGCAAAAGGATGGTTTGGTTCAAGAATTGTTACAATAATTCTACAACTTTTAACTCAAATGTTTTGAAATTAATTGTGATTAAGAAAAGAAAAAAGGCAATGTTGGTATAGACTTCACTTGTCCATATTAGCAAGCAAATGAGGCCTAAGGATACAATGATAATTGCGTTGCTTTACTATTTTTGAAATAATTCATTCCCTATTGCTAAATGGGAATCTGATTGGTGCAAGCAAATACATTATTTAAGTATATTGGGGTACCCTGCCATTTTGTACTCACAATCATATAAGTTGCAATGCCATCTTGGAAAAAGGATAGCGTCATGGCTAAGGTGATAATAACTAAGGGAGGTCCAGTAACTCCTTGAAAAGGTTTTTAATTTGGAAAATATGAAAGTAAGATTAAAGTGGAGTTGAACTTACGATAAACACAAATACCTACAAGTGTGCTCAAAAGGAATTTACCAGTAAGATTAGATATACTCAAGTTTGGAGTGTTTTGATATTATTGGGTAAGCTGGACAAGTAATTAAGATTAAAGTGGAGTTGAACTTACGATAAACACAAATACCTACAAGTGTGCTCAAAAGGAATTTACCAGTCAGATTAGATATACTCAAGTTTGGAGTGTTTTGATATTATTGGGTAAGCTGGACAAGTAGTTTCTCATCATAGCTCTGATTTTGGAATTATAATCTTGCCTGACTGTTAATATCGTAGCTTGAATGGGCATTATTTGGCTATAGGTTTTCTCTTGATTGATAACCATTAGATTAAGACATTTTCATCTGGTATTCTGTGAGTAATGATTGGGTAGTGTGCTTTTATGTTTTAGTGTTATATTCTTTTCTCTTATGGTACTTTTCAATTCTTAGGGTTGTTCCTCCCTTTAGTTTTCATTGGACAAGGCTAGGCCCTATCAGATGGAATGATAATGTAATGAAGGGACTGTTACTGATGATAAGCAAAAATGACATATTTTTCAACGTGGTTAGAAATATGAGAAGTTTGGGATCAATTCAATTACAATACAAGATTACTTCCTACAAGTTTATTTGCTTTGATTTTGCCTAGTTAATGATTAGCAAGTTTCATATTAAGGTTCATTAGAGTAGCAAAAATCTTTTGGGGAAAAAATCGGCAAACCAAAAGTACAAGAATTTTTGAAAAAATCGGGAAAGAATCAGATTTAAAAAAAAAACGTAAAAAATTGTAGAACAAGAGATAAAAACTATTTTTTTTGAAATTGAAAGGCATTTCCATAACATAGAGATATAGAGAGCAAATAAAATAAAGAGTTTTAACTAATGAATTGTAAAAAATAGATTTTTGTAGTTTATATTCATATTGTTGATTACATTGCATTGCACATCTTTCAAACTCAAAGCATTAGTTAACATTGCATAACTAATAACTAGATGCTGATAGATGACAAAATTTCAATACAATATAGTTTTTACAAAGTCAACCTAAGTAGTTATGCAATTACTTCACATTGCATAAGTAATAACTAGGAGCAGCTGCCAATTGCATTTGCTTGTCATGGCATTCTATGAGACCACATTTCTTTGAGGCATTTTTTCAAACAGTTCACTGCCTTGTCTATGCTACCACATTTTTCATACTGTCTACCAAAGCATTTTGTCAAACATTTCACTGCCTTGTTGCTATGGCTAAAAGCCTAAAACAATTGCTTTCGAACAAGCTATGGATACTTGGAAAAAAATCTATCAAAAGCATAATAGTAAGCAATAGCATAGACAAGGCAGTGAACTGTTTGAAAAAATGCGTCAAATAAATGTGGTGATGGAATGCCATGACAAGCCATAGACAAGGCAGTGAACTGTTTGAAAAAATGCCTCAAAGAAATGTGGTCTCATGGTGATGGAATGGCATGACAATCAAATACATTTCTTTGATTGTCATGGCATTCCATCACCATGAGACTACATTTCTTTGAGGCATTTTTTCAAACAGTTCACTGCCTTGTCTATGCTACCACATTTTTCATACACGTCTATCAAAGCATTTTATCAAACAGTTCATTGCCTTTGCTGCTATGGCTAAAAGCCTAAAAACAGGTGCTTTCAAACAAGCCATGGATGCTTGGAAAAATCTATCAAAGCATAATAGTAGCAATAGCATAGACAAGGCAATGAACTGTTTGAAAAATGCCTCAAAGCGTGGTCTCATGGTGATGGAGCCATGACAAGCTCTGGATTGTCATGGCGTTCCATCACTCAGACCACGTTCTTTGGTATTTTTTCAAACAGTTCACTGCCTTGTCTATGCTACCACATTTTTCATACATGTTTACCAAAGCATTTTATCAAACAGTTAACTGCCTTGTTGCTATGGCTAAAAGCCTAAAACAGGTGCTTCCAAACAAGCTATGGATGCTTGGAAAAAATCTATCAAAGCATAATAATAAGCACTAGTATAGACAAGGCAGTGAACTGTTCGAAAAAATGCCTCAAAGAAATGTGGTCTCAATGTGCTTGTCATGGCATTCCATCAACATGAGACCACATTTCTTTGTGGCATTTTTGCAAACAGTTCACTGCCTTGTCTATGCTACCACATTTTTCATACATGTCTACCAAAGCATTTTATCAAGCAATTCACTATCTTGCTGCTATGGCTAAAAGTCTAAAACAGGTGCTTTCGAACACACGATGGATGCTTGGAAAAAATCTATCAAAGCGTAATAGTAAGCAATAGCATAGACAAGGCAGTGAACTGTTTGAAAAAATGCCTCAAAGAAATGTGGTCTCATGGTGATGGAATGCCATGACAAGCAAATTCCCTGGATTGTCATGGCATTCCATCACCCATGAGACCACATTTCTTTGAGGCATTTTTCAAACAGTTTACTACCTTGTCTATGCTACCACATTTTTCATACATGTCTACCAAAGCATAATAGTAAGCAACAAGCTATGGTCTCATGGTTTTTTTTCATGCGAAAATCAGCATGATTTTATTCACATTTTTTTGCAAGTTATAAATGCATTTTTTGGCAATTTTACTGTTTGAAATGGGAAAAAATCGTTGACCAAAAGGTCAGATTTTTTCAAAACATCAGGGAAAAAATCGTCCAGCCTGCAGATTTTTTAAAAATCGGGATTAATTGGGATTTTTTGCAGATTTCTGCTTCTATGTATTAGACTGTCTGATTAATATTAATTATAGGCAAATCTACAAGAGAAATAAATAAAATGAAACCTTAACTATGTATTGCTTGTAAATTCTTCGTTGATCTTGGAATTAGTAGTTTGTCTAATTGCTCATAACATAGCTTGAGAGAGCACTTTTTGGTGTCCAATTTTCTTTTGATTTGTATTCCACTGGATTGTGACATATTCAATTTGTATACTGTGAATAATCTACTGGGAAAGTGTGCTTTTATCTCTTATGTTCTTTTTGAATTCTCAGTGTTTATGATGGGTACTCAATATTTTTAGTGGTGGAAGGCATCATGCATGATTCTGTTACCGTACCATCTTAAAAAAATGAGAATTATGGTGAATAAATATTACTGTTGGACTAATTTTTCCTAGGCATCTTGTGCTATTCCATATGCATATATTTAGTTATTGATTAGATTTTAACCATGGATGTGCAGAAAGAGTGGCGAGATCATAGAGATGAGTTCAAGAAGAAAGTTGGCAGGATCGTCAGGCGGTCCCAAGAAATGTTTTGAGACTGGACATGGTTGACTGGTGAATTCAGGTAATTCTTTTTATTATTGTCCAGTCAGAAAACCTGCTTATGGATTTTAGTCTAGGTGTGTCTAAGCTGTGGTAATCTAGCTTGCATCCGACTGTGTCATGGCATGCTAAAACTTTGGAAGTATGCATGAATCTATAGCTGCTTCAACATGGACTCTTGTGTATTCACAACTTTGGAAGCCGAATTTACAAAGTGATATCTGATATTCAGCAGCAGTCTATGCTAAGCAAGTATTGTTGAATGAATTTCATTGTTGCTGGTGCTTCTTTGTTTGGCTGTGAAGCCTGTAGTAATTGTGGCAGCTCACTGATGTATATGGGGGTTTTCCAAGTGAATATATATATTTTGGACTTGTCCATAACATTGTCAGCATGTTATATATGGATGTTTTAGAATAATGAACTTATGTGCATACCGCTGACTCTCAAATAGATATCTGGAATATTGGAAACTATTTGTGTATGAAATCTTGTCTTTAAACAAAAGAAATGCCAAGATTAGGATAAACCCTCAAATCTGCTCAGATCAATTAAGTCAAATCAGTTGCATAAAACTTATCATGTTGATAGGTGAATCTGAACAATTGGGAAGGGAAACCTGCTCGCCTGCAAAATCCAAGGAAGCAATATTTCTGTTACCTAAGACCATAGCTTTCTTCACTTAATTGGTGGGTCGGCCACAGTTTTTGACTATTAATCAAGCTTCATTTTATTCAAAGGAGGGACGTGCCAGTTTTTTAAATCACCATATGCTGACATCATATTGCAGTTGTGATGATATCATGGATCTACAAGGAAGATCTTTTAATAGTTCTGCATCCAGCTCTTCCAAATCTTGCTATAACAGGCCTAAAGTCTTAAGTCTCAGTTAATTCTAAAAATTTCCAATAAGTAAATGGTTCCAACATTCAAGATACATTGAAGATCTTTTAAGCTTTTTCCTATCTTCAAACATAAGAGGATGTATAATAAAACTCTCTGCAAAATTGAGCCCGCTTCTCAAGTCTTATTGTTTGTCATGAAGGTGTATGTAGCGTGAATTAAGCTTCTTAGTCCCTTGTGTATGTCCAGAGTCGTACCTTATTTTACAAAATGTTCAATACTTGCTTGAGGAGTGGATGTTGAAAAATTGAATGAAACTGACTCTTCAATGAAAAAAAGGTGAAAAACAAGTGTCAGAAAGAGTTGAACAAGAATAGTATTATCCAATGATCTTGAGTGTTTCATTTTCCAATGGTTAATTAAGTGAGATGACATGATGGGAACCTTCGGGTCACTGTAAGTGCTAGCATTTGTGTTGCATGTAGTTGTTTGGTGCGATATATTCATGAGTTTGATGGGTTATTTGCTTAGCATCTCTCATTTGACCAATATATTTTGTGGAAGTGCAAATGCACTTAGGGTTAAATGTTAATTAAAGTTGTCAAATTCATGAGATCGATGGGCTGTTTGCTTAGCATTTTTCTCATTTGACCTAGAGAGGAAGTGCAGATGCGCTTAAGGATAAGTGTTCATTAATAGTTCTCAGCTTCTACTCTTCACACCCTATGTACAAGCATGCTTGTGCATGGGTCGTTGGGTGGCAAGCACATACCCCCAAGATGATTTCATGCGCTTTGTGGGTTATCTTAATGAGATGATTGCATCTTCCCCTCCTTGCAAATTAAAATATGTAAATTTATTTATGTGCCTTTTCTTTATCACGTTATTCCTCATTCCTATTAAATGATTAGAGATGTTGGGCTACTTGTAAGTAGAAGCATCTCAGTTGTATCTGTTATCAATACATTGAAGAGGAGGAATCATGATGGGCAAAAAATCCCATAATAATAATCACTACACCTTCAATCTCCTTGTTAAAATACAAGGAAAACACGTGTTTCCTTAATTTTTTTAATACTGTTATGGGATTGCATGCTTTTATCTGTATTGGAGCCTTGTGAGGTCATATGCCATCATAATAGACTTTGATCTTCATGATGTTTTTGTCAAGATTAATGTATGGAGATTGAGGTCATGACCCTTGCTTAGGATATGTGTTTGCTGGTTATCGGTGTATCTTATCCTTCCTTCCATTACCATATCTATATTTCATGACAACTAGATCCTTCCGATTAACTATTAATGGTAGTTGTTACTGTCATACGAGCAGCTGCATGTATATCGTATTTACAAGCTTAAGAAGGGATTGTATTGTTAGTTTGAAAGTTGTGAAATATATTTGTACTACCTTGGTAGGTGATCGAGTCATGACATCGAGGCACTAATTCTGGAGGTTATTTGTACTAAAGATACAATTTGTTATTGTACTGGGTAAACTACGACTTCATTCATGAAGATCATGGATGGCGAGGCTAAAATTGAGGCCAGCATAAAAGGAATATAGAAATAACAAGAAATTAAAAAGTAAAACCCTAGGCGAGCAGATCAATAACTTACCACAAGATAGCTTTTCATGAGCATATCATACCAGTAATAGAAGAGGAAAACAAAGCGACAAGATATTCCACTTGTTCACACCTATTGAAGATAGATGGATTCGAAGGTTCTACTTGTTAAGTAAGTTACTGCATTGCACAGCACCCAATATGCAACGCTGCAACTATCTTTACGGCAATGAATTCTGCTTCTGTAAGAGTTTTGCTGTTGGAAATAAGGATTGAGAATATTACTCCTTACTAATCCATAGTCCACACTTTTTATAATATGATGTTGATCATTTGAAAAAAAAGTTATTATAAAATCAAAATTGATGTAATCGATCTTAACATGATTCATTAATAGATTTAATATCTAAAGGTTATTAATGTTTGAATTTATTGTTCCAGTCGTAAGTAAAATGTACTTCATTCAATAGATAATGACAATTTGTTATAGATGTTGGAATATCACCTTGAACAGAATTTGTTTGAGAGGCACAAAAGGAACAAAGAAATAAAAAGAGAAGAAAAGAAGTAGAAAGTTTATGGAAACATTTTAGATCACACTCCATGATCCATTGTTAGGACGAGATAGCAAGAGGAGAGAAATCATTATAGTCTAGCACATCTCTTTTACCAAAGAAAGAAATTGATAACCAACTCTATTTCTTGGATATTCTTCTCATAAAAAAATTGATGGCTCCTTCGCCCATCGTGTCTCACACAAAGCTACCCATTGATTTCTACCTTCATTTGTCTCATCACCACCTTGTATAAAAAGTTGATCTCAAAACTTTGGCTTCTAGGGCATTTAAGATATGTGATGAGGATAACATACACAATAGATCTGCCGCCTTACCCAAGTTTGCAAATTAAATGGGTACAAAAGGAAGTATATCTTAAGAGCATTCAAGCACGCTATTCTTGCCGAACCCCCAAACCCAAGGATCTTTTCCCTTCTAAACTTTTGGTTGCTTCTTTCCCCTTTGTTGAAGATATCTCCAACAAAATTTCCAAGATGCTTCCAAAAAAAGGGGCCTTTTGGTACACCTTCAAGCCCATTGGACTCTTAAGAAATCACATCCCCTCTTTTAAAGACCCTAAATACCTTCTCAACTTAGGCTTCTATAAAGTGGTATGTTCTTGTGGCACACCCCTACATTGGAGAGATAGGTTACTCTATTAGCACCAAAATTAAAGAGCATTATGATGACATAAGACATGATTATGTCCTTAAATATACCCTTGCATAATACTCCTCCAAGACAAAACATCACACTCCCTTAGAATACACTCAAATCTTGGTCAAATAAGACTACTTTAAGAGAAAACTCAAAGAAGCCATATAAATCAATGACCACCCTTCCAATCTCAATTGCAATGTTGGTGGGAATTTGAGTTTCACTTGGCAACCCTTGCTACCTTGCCTAAAACATCATTCTCTCCCCCCTCTTAGATTGGCCCCCTCCCCTTGTCTTGTTCTCATCTCTTGTTGCCCACCTTCCCTCCCCATCTTTCCTCGTAACCTCTCCTTTTCTCTTCTAGCATTTGCTCTCATTCCTTTCAAACTTTAAACAAGCCTTCTCGCCTCTTGTGTTTGACCAACTATGTGCTCCCCTCCCTGCTCCCTACCAATTGTTCTTTTTTGACTCGCGTCACCCTTGGCTAGTTGTGTTGGTCCATTAGGTTCCCCCCTTTTTCCATTGCTTACTTCCCTTGTCATATGCTTATGGTTGTGAAGTTGATTGGTGCCCCTTTCTTGATCCCTCTTCCCCTTTGTCCTTTCTTATTCCAGCTTCTCCATGATCTCTTCAATCCAATTTTTTTATTAAGTTATTATCATGGATTGTGAAAATTTAATTTATTCAAGTGAAAGTAAAAGTGGGCTAAATATGTGAAGGTACACCTAGTTAAATAAAATAGGGAAAAAAATGTAGATTAGAATCTCCTCTTTGTTGCTTACACAACACCCTTTTATTTTTATAAGAAAACAAACCCCTTTAAGGTTTTTAATTTTGTATTTTGTGGTGCTTTTCAACTAATTTGGGATGTTGCAATTATTTATTGGAATGTTCACTTTGTGGCCCAAAATCTTTGATCTTGCTACAAATTGAGTATTTTGTTTGAATAATTTCAGTTGTGGTGGTGATTATGAGCTTGATGAAGATATTTAAATTTTTGTCATATTGCATGGATGCATATTTTATACTTCAAGGTTGTTGTACATGTGTATGAATTTCATTGCTTATTTTAGATTTGAGGATAAGAAGTTTGGTTAGTGCAAGTTAGAAAACATCTTTGGTCCAAAATGTAGTATTTTGATTATGAAGCTAGAATCTAGTAGAATTATCATGAGGTCAAAGTCTATTGAGGGCAACTTTGAGTTATATATTTTAGAACATAGGAGAATAAGAGTTTGATAAGGGAAAATATAAACCTAGACATTCTCATTCAACCTATAGTTCAAGAAGAGTTATAGCTCCTCTTGTCAATCCTTTTGCTACCCCTCAAAATACAATGACTACTATTTGGCTTAGAGGAAATTGTGCTTTGGCTATTCGGGGTGTATCACACGACTTACCTAGGAATCTATAGAAGTTTGGTCCTAACTATATACATGGTAGGGTTTAGACAATTGAAGAACATATGCAAACCTTTAAAGAGGTTATAATAATAAATTTAATCCAACATTAAGATATATCATGCCACATATTTCCATAGGCATTAGGTGAAATGACTTATAGTTGGTATCTTGGCTTGCCAAGTGCATAAATCAAAACTTGGAATGATATTGAAACAACCTTTGTTGTTAATCATTTTAGGGTGCTTATAGATCTTGCAATTCTATACCATTAGTTTGTTGTTACCCACATAGAGCCTAATGATCCAATCAATATGTTTAACACAAGGTTTCACAAGTTATACACAAGGTTGAAAGCACCCTACACACAAACATACGATGCTTCTATTCAAATATATCTTAAGACTCTGGATCTTTTGTATTCCATGTTTTTGAGAAGATATTTGGTTGCACTTGCATCAATATCACTAGTTTATATAAAGTTATCAAAGTTGATCAAGAGATGACATCACATGGTTATGGCACTATACCATTACCATCATTAGGGGATCACCTACATGTAATCAAGTACTGATCATCAACAAAACACTTAGAATATATTGTTGTTAAATCCATTCTTAGGCACTCTCTATAATCCAAATTGATTCATCAATAATATGCTTGTGAATCAAATCATGCCTCAAATTGAATAAAAAAATATTTTGGCTCCATACAAACAGTTAGGGAACTAAAAATATATTTTAATCAAGTAACATTAGCAACCGATCAATTATATCGCCTTCATTTCAAAATATTCAAACACCAACAAATAATATAGTTGGTCAAAGTCAATCTTTATTGATGAATTTAGAGATTGAAAGTACACAAAATATTATGTAGAAGTTGAGTAATGCATGATTAATCTACAAAGACAAATCCCATAAAGTTAGTTAACAAGCAATTATTAGAACAAAACTTTCAATTATAAAGAACAAGTTGCTATTGGAATACTAGGCCTAACAATGGAGGTGTTCTTGGTCCTCTTGACAACTCAATGAAGATGAATACTAATATTATGGTCACATCACCAAATTTGTCATTGCCTTAATGATGTAGATTCCATGGCACAACTACACATGTTGAGACCAATTGTCTTGAATTCAAACTAGCTTCGACCATTTTTTTAGGAGATGTAGAATTTAGAAATAGTACCCACCCATGAAAATAACATAAATTTAGAATGAAATAAGTCTTGAAATGAATCTAGCTTTAAAAACTCACAAATTTCTAAAAGAAAGTGACAATGAACCATAAGATAAATTGGATGAAATCTAGGCATATCAACCATTTCAAAGATGGAATAAGTACATGCAAAGGAGTAGGGAAAAAACATAATTGATTACTTTTACTCCTACAAACAATATTTTTATTCTATTGAATGAGAAAGAAAATAGCAATCTACTTCTACTTGAAGGTCCTACCACATATTTTACTACAAAAGAAATAACATTCCTCCTTTGTATATAGAGAAATATTCAAATTAGAATAACTAAGGATGCATTTTTGAAGACTTTGAAAAAACTTAAGCTAATATGTCTATATTTTAGTTGTTACAAATGAGAGATCAAAAGGGGCCATTAATGAAAAATTATCTACACCAAAAGGAAAAGAAACCAACAAGATTGCTAAAGCACATGTAGTATACAAAGAAAAGGTATAATCACTCCCATTCCTTTTAACAATTAATTTTTTTGGGAAGAATTCACATAATTTTTTAGAGGATTTAGGGTCGTCTAGAAATTTCATGCCCTATTTAGTTTGTTAGTTAAGATTAAGTCCTAATTCCAACAGGAAAGTAGTTCAATTAGAAAATAGAGGTAAATATGATAAACAAGCTTAATAATATATTCTTATGTAATTAACTTCAAATCCCATAGTAGAATAATTTATTGATATACATAAGGTTGATATACTAGATGCACATGGGATGCTACTTAGTAAAGATTGGTCCAAGATCTTGAATGGGCACATCACAATTGATTTTCACATATATTGTTCCCATGGTTTGATCTAACAAATTAGATCAAATTTGAAATAAAAGCTATAATGGAACATTTGATTATTGAATATAAAATACTAATTATATTTTTTTATGTAGAGCATGAACTAGGAGTTTATACGATTGATGTTAAGAAGAAATTGGAAGAAATCATGTTTTCATCAATCAAATAAAAGATGCTTACCACAATTTGATTAACAGTAGATCGGGTAACTTGTGGTGATAAAAAAGACAATCACATGATGATATTCCTTCGTACATCCAAAAATAACAAGAGTATTCTAATCATTCACAAGAAAGGAGACATGCAATAGTGCAGTTGGTAGAAACAACCATTTGACATGATAATTATTATCTTGTGTCATGAATTATTGCCTCTCTACATGAGAATACACGAGATAATACAAGTGAGCAATGACTTGAAAATATTAGGATTTCTATTCAATTTAATGGAACTAGCCTTGCCATATTGGTGTAGGATACATAAAAAAAATATGTTGAAGCTACTTTCCTTAAGTTCTTCTGAGCATGGAATGTGGCACAAAATGGGTGAGTAAGATTGGAACTATTCTTGTAGTTGATGATACTAAACAAGTAGATTTCAAAGGAAAAAGTGCTACATCTCAACAAATTAACATGAATAAGCATATCAAAAGCACAATAGATTATGAAGGTATTATAAAGAGTAAAATCCTAAACATAACAAACATTTTGCATTTATTTCACAAAGATTGAAAACCATGGAGAACTAATTATGAACATTGAAATTTGATGGCTCCAATTCTAAATAAATTTTTGATGTCAATGTTGAATTAATAAATCCAAAATGTAAGTCTTATCTTGCTGCATCTAGATTATAGTTTACCTACATGAGTAATGTTGTAGAATACAAAGTTTTAGTCCATGGATTTTATTTTATTTTCAAGAAAAAGGCTATAAGTTTATACATATCTAGAGATTCAAAATTGAATATCAAACAAGTTAGAAATTAACATGCTTGTAATGAAAATGCTTGTCAAGGTACCCTAATATGGTATGCAATTTAATAGAAGACTTTGATGTATTCAAAATTCAAGCAAGTCCTCACAAGAAGAATCACATAGCTAATGCCTTCGTAGTGGTTGCAAGTATGCTAAACCCAGTTGTTTCAAGTTGAAAAGGTTTTTAGTTGAATTGGTTTGTATTCCCTTAATTTGAGGCAATATTAGAAATTTCTAGATATTTAATGATGATCAACATATAATTAAATTTATCAAAAAACCTTCAATATTTGAAACATAATAGAGGAAAGTTATAAATATGAATTTGGAATAAGTGAAAATGACATTTTGAATCTTAAAGTAAATATCATATCTAAGGAAATGATCTCCTTGGAAATAATATTTTGGAAATAATATTTTGAGTCTAAAGGAGGGTCATATAAACCATGTATTTTGGGAGATATAGGCAATCCAAAGAAAATTTCCCTAGTAAAAGATTCTACTAAAGAAAAAAGACAAAGGAATTACACAAGCATTGAAAGAGTATAGAGATGCCGTATCATGGAGTTATGAATATCTAAGTAAATTTGATACATCAATCATTACACATACCATCTCTTTGAAATTTGGAGCTAAGTCATTTCATCAAATACAAAGGCCAACAAATGCTTTGCTAGAACCCCTAATTTTCAAGGAAGTGCAAAAATTGTTATCAACAAATTAATTTCGTAGTTATACATTCCATATGAGTAGAAAATATTGTCTTAATTCAAAATAAAAATGGAGAGGAGAGATTAGATTATGAGTCAATTTCTAAGATTTAAATAAAACTTAAAAAAAGACAACTATCTACTCCCCTCACTTAATGAAGTGTTATAGGCCCCGAATAAATCTTAAATGATACCATTATTATATAGATATTTTGGATAAAAGCAGGTGATGGTGAATTATAAATATTGAATCAAACCAACCTTTGCAACAAAATAAAGAACATTTTCACATACTAGGCAACCTTTTGGCTTGATAAATGTAGGTGCTATTTTTCAATGATCCATATATATTGTATTCAAAGAGCTTGTATTGTTATTTATATGAATGATCTTGCAATTTTTCGAAGAATAGAGCTCATGTGGAAGATTTAAGGAAACTATTACAAAGATGTTGAGAACACAAAATCTCTTTGAATCCAAATAAATGCATATGCAAAAGGCCACAAAAGGAAAGTTACTAGGTCATGTAATTTCTAAAAAAGGGTAATATCAATAGATTTAGAAATATTTGAGATTCTAGAACTACCTTTTTTTGGAAGCAAAAAGGAACTACAGTAGTACTTTGCTAAAAAATAATTTTATACAAAATTTTATTTCAAGATTTGTAGAAATAGTGAGATAATTGAATTCTACACTAAATATGGAGTATTAGAGTGCAAACCAAAAATATTATAGTGCTAATAATTCTTGATTGCACTCAACCCTTCTATGTCTATTCTTTTGCTTTTGAACATTCAAGTGTGGTGGTTCTAAAATAAAGAAATAAGTTAGAGATAAAATAATTGTTGTATTCATGAGCTCTCCTTTTAGAAATGTCAAAATTATAAATTATTACATTGATAAGTAGACATTTGTATTAATCTGAATTTTTGACAAATTCACATATTATATTTTAGAGTCAATGTGTTTACTATTGCACTTGAGCATGCAATGAAGGCTATGTTAATGCAAAATGAGTTAGGTGAAAAAAAAGGTAAATGGATGACTATTTTATAATAAGTTTATTTAAAAATTCAGCCAATATAAATTATAATAGGATAAATATTAAGTAGAGTTATTGTTGGACATGACTCTTAGATTATATGCCAACAATACACAATACAATCAATTATTGATTATGGTTAGTATCATAATATAGTTTATTACATATTGTATCATAAATGTCTAAAGTCTCTTAATTTCTACTTGAAGAGTAGCACACTTGAAGAGAAAAATGCTAGCATCAAATTAGGAACACTCTATAGGAAACATCATGAATTATATACTTGAGATGATTGAATAAGGTTAAAGTGACAAAAATACTAAAATATTTTCATAGAAAAATTGGATCACAACATGCTTAATAGATTGCTACAATAAATCAAATACTTAGAAGTAGTTACCATTTGTGACATTTTTTAAAATATAGTCACATGCACATAAATAATTTTTATATTTATATCAAATTATGGCTAATAGAGAATATCACCCAACCATGCTTATGTAGTTGGACATTGACGCCCATCTTTTTTAACCATGGGGACTTGATTTTATTGGAGTTCCTAATCCTAATTCTTTAGTTGGATACAATTTTATCTTAGCTACAATTAATTATTACACTCACTAGAATAAAGCATAAGTTATTAGGAATAATGAAACTAAGATTGTGTTTAAATTGTTGGCACACCATTACTATGTTTGGAATGCATTGTTCTCTAGTATGTGATGATGGCCCTATATTTTTTCATTGCAATTTATTGAATGGGATTATTTTGGTAGGTAAGAGATGATAGGAATCCTACCCTTATATTTATAAATTTAAGATTTTACAAAAAATGTCAAGTTGTAAGAGGAATATCCTCCATGGATAACCAATAAATGAATTTATCAAATTACATTGATAATGCTATTTGTTGTTTAGATGAATAGAAAATAAAAACATGATAATGCAAACTATTCAACCTACACATTCTACTAATGCATGACATTTAGACCCTATGTTCCATTGTTAGTCATGAGCCACAAAAGAAAAAGTGTTGCATTGATAACTCACTACCTATTTTGATAAAAAAACAGATTGTGAAAAGAAGGGAGTGCTAAATTTTACAATCAAGTCATCTCCCTTGTATATGGTAGTTTTTAGGTCTCTAGTCTCTTTCACTTCTCACACTACCTATAAGTTATGCATTATTCTTATTATCCTTATTTCTAGCTTACCTATAGTTGCCATGGATGCCACCCGTCTAAATTTTTATATTCTCATCACCAACATATCCTACGGTAAACACCATTTTCTAAATGCCACCACATCTAGGCCTAGTTTAATTTGATCCTTTACAAATCTTTTTGATTTTCACCATTTTCTCTATGGATCCTATGAGCCATAAAACATTCGACAAGAAATATGAAGCTATCTTTGAGTTGACACAACCTCACATGCCAATCTCCTTGTATTTTAGTCCAATTATTTCCCTTATCAAAATTTATGATTTATGAGTTATTTGTGTTGAAAACTACATGAAGTATGTTTTTATGAATTGGATTGTGGAATGTCATCTCCCTTCATAAGCAATGGAGGAATAAAAGGGTCCATTGAGAATGAGGAGTAAGTAAGATTATTTTTTTGAGCTAAGGTTTAACTTTATATATCCTTACATTAGCAAGTGTATGAGGTCTCTTGTCTTCTATGGTCAAAATGCTATAGATATTAATGCCATAATTGATGTTGGTGTGTATGATTTGAGATGTGAGAAGTATGAGAATTATCCCGTCTAGTGATCATGGAACACATAAATTCCTTCCACAATCATAGAGCTTGATTTAAATTATAAAAAACAATCTCCATATATTATTGGCATATCTTTGACAACTACGCTTTGGAATCTTATCAACCATTGGTTTCAAAAAATTCTCATAAATATCA
>VDFB02372228.1:0-32805 GCA_007258455.2 Sequoia sempervirens | reverse complement strand
CGCAGAGCGGCGGCTCTGCCCTGCCCCGATGTTTCCCCTCAAATTTCTACTAATTTTTGACTTTTTTAAACAAACTAATTTCGACCCAATTCCTCATTTTCCTCCGCGAACAAAACCCATGTCTTCGATTTTTCAAAATCGATTTTTGATTTTTACCCCGACACTTCCGGAGGCCATAACTTTTGACTCGGGTGTCCGTTTGAGCTGAAATTTGACAGGTAGTTGCGTTATGGGCTAACGAGTGGATTCCCAATGAGTTCTATAAAAATTGGTTGGACTCTGTTTTGACCCATTTTTGGGGCCTCAAAGTTTCATCTTGACCCCCAAAATCCCCATTTAGTGTTTTTTGAAAAATTATTTTTGCTCATAACTCAACATGCATATCTCGAATCTGGGATGTTAGTTGGCAATTCATCCTATCTCACCAATGGGTATTTCTTGGAAAAATTTCGGACTCTCAAACATACGACCATAAAGTTTCCTAAAATGGCAAAATTTGACAGTTTTTGAAAATTGCCAAATCGGGAAAAATCTGCTTGTCAACACCTTACGTCCCTTAAAGCCCCGGAACTCGGTGTAGAATCAATTCAATCATATCCTTCAATCATTCTAGTCTTCGATCCAATCCTCATCTGCGCTTTAATCTTATCCCAATCTGAGCTTATCCAAACCCCTAATCTGGGCTTTCATCCATCTGCAACAAAGTCTTAAAATCCCTCCCTCCATCTTCTTCAATTTTGTCCCTTTTCATCCATTCTAATCAATCTATTCCATTTCCATTTCCTTCCACCAGGCTCCTCCTATCATCTCCTTTCCCTCATCCCATCCTTATCCCTCCATCCCCATTTCATTTCCCTCCCCCCATCCCTCCCCTCATCCATGTCCCTTGTCATTGGTATCCAGCTATAGGCTTTACCCCATGCAATCCAATGTCATCCATCTTATCGTCATCACTTCTGCTTCTTTTGCACATCTTTTCTATCTCATCATTCATCATTTCACCATTCATCTATATGGCATGTCATTTGCCCACTTCATCTTTGATGATTTGGCTAACTATCCCATCCCTGAGCCTTCTATAGTCACTATCGTCCAACATCATCTATCTTATCACTTCATCATTCATCTATCTTGTCCCATCGTGTCGGTCCAATCATTTTATCCCCTTATCTAGGGTCATCTCATCCTCTTTCATCCATCATTTGTTGTCGGTCTTTAGTCGAACTACATGGCCCCTGCACTTTCACGTAGGCAAGGTCAATCATTTGATCCGCCCCCGGGGTTCCATCATCGATCTTCATTGTCCACTTTACTCTTCTATCGTCTATCATCGATCTTTCTTCTTTTGTCTATCCTATCTTTACCATCCATCAAGGTCTCCATCTTGGTCAGTCGTCCACCTTTCACTGAACTACGAGGGCTCTGCGCTTTCACGTAGGCAAGGCTAATCTTTGATCGGCCCCTGAGCCCCTAGGTCTTTAGGTTTTGTCAGTCCCATGTCTTGTCTTCCTTGTGTCGTGCCATCAAGCTATGCCCTTATCTAGCTGATTCTTAACAAACGAGATCCACTTGTATCATGAGATCCAATCGATTTTGAACATTCCGCGTCATAACGATCTTTTAATATCCATCATCTTTGGTCTCAACATGATGTATCCTTCCTAACAGACCTCATCAAACCCATCTATCCCCTTGATCCTATGGCAAAGGACATTTGAAAGTGATTGCGATCTTTTGATGTTTTGGCTTTTGTTTATCCTTGGAGCTCCCTATCATCACTTGTCAAGGCCGCCATAATCCATCATCTTATGGTGTGTTTTGATTGGTCAACATAGGGGCATATCTTGATCTTTTTATGTCTATTTGTGTCTTCTTGGTTGTCCCACGTAGTACCCACCAAGATCCCTGAGGTCTTGTGTTATGTTGGGGCATCTTTTTGTGCTTGTGGTTATCTCAATACCTGGCCTGACCAAGGTCTTTCTGACCTTGGGGTGTTGGGATAGCCTTCTTGTCTGTTATGTTTATTTGATGCATTAGACACAATTACGCCTTGGTTCTTCATACCCTGGTGTCTTGTGTTTGATGCTATAGCAAAAACCAGTGCTCCAAAGATGATAAATTGCATTTAGAATTGCATCTCATTCTCCATTCTATCGTCTTGAATGTATCCCCCCATCCATTCATCATTCATCCTTCATCCTTATCTCTATCCAATCTCCATCCATTCCACTTAGCTCGAATCATCTAATCATATCTTTGGTCTACTTCTCAGTCTTGTTACCAGCCTTGACCCATCATCATCATCATCCATTAGTGTCATTCACTATCCTTTTGGTGTTGTTTTGGGATGTATCCTTCCCTCATCAACAACACTTTCATCATCATCATCGGGAGGTATTCTTCCCTATCCTTTAGTGGTGTTTTGGGATGTATCCTTCCCTCATCAATACCACTCAGTGGGATGTATCCTTCCCTATCCTCATGTTGTCTTGGGATCTTTAATTCCCTCATTGACAACCCTCCATCCATCATCAACCCATTTTGACTTGTACCTTGATTGGGGCAACATCACCTTTTGTCCTCAAATCCATTTGTGCTTCACCCATTTCCATATCACTTAATCTCTTCCCCATCACCTTGCATCATCTTCCTCATCTCCCCTTGCACCACATCATCTATTTCGAGAGCACACACGTGTTCTCTTCAACCCGCATGTCCTCTCGAGGGGGCATCCTTCATCCCTAATTTTCATCATTTTCTTTTTCCCTTCCTAGTAACTCCTTTGGATGACTGGGGAATCTTTTCCAATCTAACCATCTTCTTCTAGGTTCTATATTTTAATATTCTTTGAAATGATGCTACTTCGTAACACCATCTCAAAGAGGGGCAAAATGTAGACATCCAAATTTGGACACTTAATTTATCCAAATTTATCATTTTTAGATCTAAACATCCTCTTATCCTAGTTAATTAAATATGTACTATTATTTAATTAATATCTTCGATACGCAAATCCTTAAGATTATTTAAATAATAATTAAATACCTTACCCTCATAATCCTCTTTTCATCAAATAAATTAATAAATGTTACATTTATTTAATTCTTCACATCATTTTCATCTAATCCTAATCCATCTCCCTGAAATCTCTTCACGTGGGATGTGCACATGCCTAATCCTTGATTAGGATGTGTCACATCCTCAACTTTGCAAGTTGGCTTCTAATCTCAATTATCTTCTAATTACTAATTAATTAAGCCTAATCATTCTCAAGGAATTTTTAATTCCTTTTTATTTATTTAGATTCCCCTCCTTTATATGTGAATTTTTTAATTCATATTCCATTCTTCAAGGCTTCTAGAGACCTTGGACTTGTCTAATCTCACATGTGACCCACCTTGGACTTGTCACAATCTCCACATGTGACCAAGTCCCACCTTTTTGAGCCCACCTTTTATCCTCTAGATCATCCTATGAATGTGAATTTTTAATTCACATTTATATCCCCAACTACCTTTCCTTTTCCCATGTAGATTTTTGAGGAATTCTAAAATTCCTCAAATGTCCCTTTCACTCCCACTTGGGGACAAGAAATCCCTTTTTGTGGAAATCCTCTCATCCCCCAAGGTGCATGTCCTTTTCCACCTCATGTACCTTTTTGACAACTCATCTCCACCTCATATCCTCTTGTCCACTTCACCCTCCACATGTCAAGATGTGAGGGCTTGTGGGTTCTCAACCCACCATAGCCCTTCATCTTAGCCTTGTTGGAGCAATCTTGACCGTTGAATTCTCTAGAGAATTCAAATTCTTCTATAAATACCCCCTCCTCAAGGGCATTTACAACACTTCTTCATTTGAGCAACCTTATGCTGCCCATTTGCCTCACAACACTTAGCTATCTTGCATCCTTATGCTGTCATTTTGCATTCTCAACACTTTGCACTCTCATAACTACATGTTGTCCAAGCCTTTTTCAATCATTCAACCATCTTTGTCCATCATTTTGCATATTGAAGCTTGCATTATAGACATTCAAACAATCATTTAAGGAGCACACAACCAATCCAAGCAAGGGCCAATCAAAGAAGTTTCAACAACAAGGGAGGTAAAAGTGTTTGTGTTTCATTTTATTTGCATTCCTTTTCGTTGTAACTCTCTTTTGGCTAATCTTGAGGTGTCCTTGGTGTTTTGTCTTTCATGTTTCTTAGTTATTTCGCACACTTAGAGTGGTAGGAAATTCCAAGGTATCACAGATATCAAAGAATATTTTTTCTTTTAATTTTAGTATATTAATGTATGAACTTATATGTAATAGTACATTTAACAAAGTTCATTCATACTTAATTATCTAAATTTTAGAAACCTCACATAGTTTTCAATATCGTATCATGATGAATAATATTTTTGATTGAAAAAGATTGCTTAAACAAGTCTATATAAAAAGGGATATCCTATTTTTAAAATATCTTGAATATTTTTTAATTTGAAGTGTATCAATTTCAAAACTTACTTTTATAAAATTTAGTAAGTTCTTTTATTACATTTCTAAATTTATAAACTTACCACATTACTAAATTTATAAACTTTACTTTTATAAACTTACTTTTATACTTTTTTTTTTATTAGACTCTATATTTAAGTTTTTTATATTTTTATAGAATAAAATCTTTAGTGAAACCTTTATTTTAGTCTATTAATAGATATATTATATTTTTGAATAAAATAAAATATTGATGAATTTTGAATGTTCAATGAATGTTCTACTAATTCTTTATCTAATTATATGTAATATAATTGTGATGTATATACATTGGATTCTATATTATGATAATAGATCTGCTTCCTTCTTTTGCATTGTAAGCTACCATAATATATGGCCTTAAAATGAGCTTTTCTAAACAACACAACACAACAAGTATTATGATGTTGGGTCTCCTTTCAATAAAATAGGGCTTCAAAACCCTATTTATCTTACATCTATTATCATACCTTTTTAATAATATGCTATGTTCTCTCTGTAGAAGTTATTGTGATGTATATACATTGGATTCTATATTATGATAATTGATCTCCTTCCTACTTTTGCATTGTAAGCTACCATAATAGATGGCTTTTAAATGAGCTTTTATAAACTATACGACACAACAAGTATTATGATGTCGAGTCTCCCTCCAATAAAATAGGGGTTCAAAACCCTATTATCTTAGATTTTTTTATAGATCACAAACCATACCCAACATCATAATATATTGCATACCATATTTAACATTTCGGTGTCACTTCATTCCCCATATAATATAGTTGATCATTAGACAAATTAGGGTTTTAATCTAATTAGAGTAACATTTAAAATTAATATATATTATGGGCTGCCCCATAATATCTACGCAAGGTATATGTTCCTACAATTTTTAAGTCTGAAACAAATGCATATGCATTCTACTGCTATGATTTAGCAAACTTTCATACAGATGTGTAAGGAGTTTTACCGTAACCATATCCACATTTATCCAGCCTTCTATTGATTACATCAGGCCATATCCACTAAAAAAAATAACACTACTATCTTTTGTTTCTATTACATGCCTGGGAATAAACAAAAATCAACCTGTAATAAAAAGTTCATATTTGTGTTATATATATATATATATATATATATATATATATTTGCAAAGGAGAAGAACAGAACAGAGTTTTAATCTCCTCCCCTTCTATTTTTACTTTCTCCTCTCCATACGCATAATCAAATAAAACATTTCATTGCATTGCAGACGTATGATATAGATAGCATGTAAAACAAAATACACATGTCCATTTCAGAAATAGAATAATGTAGGGTCATTGAGGTTAAAGATTATATTCCAGAACATAATGCATCCAATTACTTATTTTGTAACAAAATACTCGAACTATAAGCATGTGCATTCAAATCTTTCTTTCTACTTAGTTTTTAAAAGTATAAGACTAAATCTAAAGAGTACATAATATAAATTGTTTATCTGTGTCAACCAGTTTCCTCCTTGCAAGCAGCTTAATAGCAACTACCATGGGGTCAGGCCTCAATAGCTGTTTAATCGTCAAGAACATATCATTTAACATAATGTATCGAAAATATAAAAAATGCTTTTGTTTTTGGGTTTTGTTAAATTGTTTGTGACAATACATTATGGATTCCTGCATGTGGAATATAAACTCCATAAAAGGGCATTGAAACATTTTTAAGGCTTCATTATTTCAACTCCGCTAATATGTTCACCATCCCACTCCATCCAAATATTGCACTAACTACCGCCATTCTTCCCAGCTTCACTCATTTTACAGATTGAGCTGAGGATCTTTCCCAATACCACCAAGGGTCTCTGCTTCTCAGAACGGGTCTCATCTGAGCCAAAACATTTCCCCTGTAGTCATGGTTTCTTAACACTGTTCACAATACAAATTTTAAGTTTTTATATGCCTCTAACTTTTGACTTACCAAAATCAACATTACAGATAATCTAATATATTATGATTATATTGTGATTGATGAATCATACCAGAATACCATTGTGTCTGCAATCTTTTGACAGTGTAAAATTTAAAGAAAGACCATTGGAAACTTGGATCGTCCATGAGAATGTAGGTGATTCCTTGGTCAATGGTGCTCTCTCCATCCATTCATCCATAATATTAAAAAACCACACAAATCAAAGTATTTAAACATAAATCTTTTTTGGGGGTTGCAGTTTGTTATGTATATACTTTGTACATATTCACTGATCTATAGAATGAATGAATGAAAGATTTTGATGACATCCAACATTAAGAAATGTATGTAACTATCATTTTGTTCATATGGGCATGTATTTTAAATGATTATGTAAATTTTGTATTAATTTATGTTAATATTTATAAAATATATATAAATGCATGGAACTACCATTTTGTTCTACCACGCTAGAATATAGGCATGCATTTTAAATGTTTATGTAAATTTTATATTAAAATGTTAATATTTACACAATATATGTAAATTGTATTTAATATGTAGCTTCCATTTCCTCCCATTAAGTTAGAATATAGGCATGCAATATGGAAGCCATTGGTTATTATAAGTGTTATTTTCTATTGTTTTTATTTATTAAAAATAATAATGTCCACAATAATTAGTTTATTAATTTAATTTAATCAAATTTAGTGCCTAAATTAATATTTTTATATTAAAATAAAATTATTTTTAACAAATATTATTAATTAAATGTCTAATAATATATTTATATATTATTATTTTATAAATCTGTAATATACAATTATAAAATTAATATAATATTTGATTTGTAGAATAGATTAAGTTTACAAAGTTTATTGATCTCAAACTATTACTAACCTACCTCTAAGTTGGTATGTCATATGAAATGGTCTATCAACTAAATGACACATTCTTTACCTGCCTCAACACATACTTTTATTACAATACTATGAAGGCAAGTACTCCCACTACGTAACACTTGTTTTACTTTCAAAAGGGTAGTAAATATTATATACTTTGAGAAATATTGGAACTTTTTATTTATTTAAGAGTTATTTTATTGATTTACTTAGTTATTATTATGATGAGATACATTCTATAGTGATAATGACAGCAAGACATGGACTATTTATTGTGATTATGTGCATGAAAATCAAAACATAAGGGACGTATATTTACAAAAACTAGAACTATAAAATAAATATTTACTAAATATAAAAATATTTAAATGTAATAAAATAAAATAAGTTATATAATTATAACCAAGACTAATATGTCTTGGTGTTTTTAGATAGATGAATTTAACAAATCTAATGAGAATGGGAGCAATGACTACTATGTTGTGATTATGTACATAAAAATCAAAACATAAGGGTCATATATTTACAAAAAATAGAACTATAAAATAACTCTTTACTAAATATAAAAACATTTAAATATAAATTAAATAAAATAAGTATTATATAATTCTAAAAAAAATCTTCAAATAAATTTTTTTTTGAAAAATTAAAATTTATTTATCCATGTGTATATGTAGTAAGTAAAATAACTCTAAAATAAAATAAAATAACTTTAAAATTATTTATTGTTTTTCAATTTTATTTTTAAAAAATATATTAATTGTATTTTGTTGTTAAAGTACTATATATCTTGATCACTTTCAATGAACAATATAAAAATAATAGAATCAATCTACAATTTAAGAAACAAATTCCTTTCCTTAGAAATATTTAAATGATGTTCTATTAGTCAAATCTACGTTTATAAAGATCTGAACACAAAAACTTTTGATCTATAAAGTAGGTATAATTCAATCAAAATATAAAAACACTACCATAATTCCACAAACGAAATAAACAACAATAACAATTAAAAGACAAATCCGACCATTTAAATGTTGGTCCACAAAGGAAGCGTCACTCATTTCTACAAAAGCCGGGTCACTCACATCTTACACCTGCCACGCCATCTTGAAAAGGACATTATACAACCCACTCCATGCATTTAATGATGCAACCTTTTCTTGATACATAAATATTTAAATTAAATTAAATTACTTATATGTATGTGGTAAGCGTAGTCAAAGGAGGAAGGAAGAGCGCTTTGATGTTAGGTAGCGGCTGATATTTGGATTCAGTATATAAGTAATTTAATTTAATTTTAATATTTATTTAATGAGGACTTTGTTGAAATAATGGAAGAGTTTATTTTTCTCGCACACACGACTCTTCTAAGGAATCGGTTATGTTATAAGGAATTGGCTGGTATCCGTGATGTTCAGCTGTGACATCACCATCAATCAATTTCAATGACTGTACAGCTCATTGAATTATTTAATAGAATTATATAGAGTTTTTACGGGTGTCTGCTGCGTCCTGTAGGGGGTGAAACACCTAAACTCATGAGCTGGACAAATAAGTTAATACTTATTCCAAAGCTTCTTTTGCGTGGCATGCCTAACTTCTTTCTCTACTACTTGGCTAAACTTAACCACGTGCTGCGTGGCATGCTTAACTTCTTTCTCTGTCATATTCAAACCCAGTCAATGACAGTTACGGGGAAAGTTTCGGCTGCCCCGTAGAAGCTCCGGCTGTCCACATCTATCATGATATAATCTACGGTTTTTGTCGGGGAGTGTAATGCTATGCCTTTATTTTCCTAATGTAGTTAATGTGGGGAATCATTAAATTGCAAGAGCATAAAGAATTCTGTGAAACAACTGGCATTCAAACTATTCGATCGAATACTATTGATCTATTTTTTTTAAACATTATTTGCTCTTTATAAAATATAATATAGGTATTAAAATAAATATCAAATTTTAAATTTATTTTTAAAATGTTCAATATTCTTTTAAATATATTATAAATGAAAAAAATAATATTAATATATTTTAAAATTATATGTTATATATTTTAAAATTATTATTATTATTTTTTTTTTTAGACTGCAGGAATCGGGTAGCACGACCCCCTATAAACTGCAGTGCGCCTAGTAAACTTTTTAACGTGATCGGCGGCGCTGGCGCGACACGCCCTCGGGTACCACGGGACGGGGGGGAGACTAGAACTTGTGACCAGCAGAGCCGCAACGGAATTACTTAGCCAACCAAGCTAGGGCCCCCGCCCATTTTAAAATTATTATTTTAATGTTTATTTACAATTTTAGATTTTTTTAATATTTAAATTATACTTTATACAAAATAAATATAATAGTCAATATCAATTTTTAATTGTATTTTGTCAAAGTTTGGTCTTCAATTTTGTATAATTATGTATTGGCATATGTATTAACCATTGAGAAGTTCATCTTCCCTCGCTCGTTGAATCTCTATAAATTTTAGGAACGAAAATCATATATATTATTTTATTTAATAAAACAATCTAATTTTACTATGACTATTAGTGAGGGACTTTTTAAATCGTCAAATGATATCGAAATCTAAATACTATCAATATATAGATTCTTCTTGAAAATGTAAATTAAAAAAAGGTCACCTCATTTCAAATCTATATACAAAAATTACGACTTTCCAAAATTAAAAGACAAAATTGTCAAAAATGGTGGTTTTGAAAACTGGTGGTATAATAAGTATCATAGCAATAGGTAGTTTTGGAAGACCACAAGATTTTGATACTTTTTCCTAGTTTTGGGAATCTAAAGAACACATAACATATATAATAAAAAAATGTTCTTGTAGGATCGACGTTGGCATGTTAACGTCAGAGTCTGACAGCAGTGGTGATGTTTAAAATAAAATAATATATATGTATTTATATCTGCAACATAATTTTTCAGCTCCTACTCAGCACACACTACCCGCCCAGAAAGTTTTAAAAATTGCGTTGCAGTTTTATGGCTTCGCTTCTTTTGATAATATTGAGAACCAAAAATGCAAAAAATCACACGTTTATGTTTTTAAAGGTTCTAATGGAAAATTCAACAATTCACCGTAGGAAAATTTATTGTTACGGAAAATTAAAAAATTAACTGTCAAAAATTCATGCAATTAATTTTTCGGCGGTGAATTATTGGTGGTGAATTTTCCGTCTGTAAAAGAGATTTTTTTTAAATTAATTAATTTGTATATATGTTTATATTTTAAATGCATTTAGATATATTATTTTAGGCCAATTTTTGATTATATAATAATCAAAGGTAACCTATTGAATTTTTGTATAGAAAGTTTTTAATAATATTTAAGTTCTTTATATTACATAATATTTAAAAAATCGTTAAATATTCATATTTTTTCTGGTTTTAGGAAAACTCACCCAGCAATTCACTGCAGAAAATTCACGTCAACAGTTTATCACGAGAAAATTCACTGTCATGACAAATTCACCTCAAATAAAATTCATCACCAGCAATTTATTGCAATATATATTAAAAAATATTAATTGTTGGTGGTGAATTTGTCATGGTGGTGAATTTTCGGGACAGTGAATTGTTGGCCTTGATTAATAATTAGTTTAATATTTCACATTTAAATTATGTTGTGATATGTCATTAAACAAAGTTCATCTCAATATATATAAAATCTTAATCTTTTTTATTTCAATAAAACACATGTCTAATTATTGTATTTGTAATAAATTGAATCTTTTTCAGACTTACATCTTATATTCAAAAATTTGAATTTAAAAAATTCATTTATTAACATAAACTATTTTAAAAAGATTATATTATGTTTGGCCTTTAAAATTAGATTATTTTTAAGAATATAATTTTAAACTTGAGAGAACATCTTTTTTTAATCACTGTCTTATTGATCATGCTTCTCTTAATTCTCCAGCTTTGTTAATTATCTTTTTGAAACCTTGCATTATCTTAAATATATATATTTTTTTATATATTTATTGATCTTACATAAAATTTAACCGTTTAATACTTTGTATTTAATCCATTAAATGCATTATTAGATACCGCATGATTTCTACTTATAGACATTGAAAATCACATAAAATTTAACTGTTTAATACATTGTATTTAATCCATTAAATACATTATGATATTGCTATCAGGATTCAACCGTGTAGTTTCGAGTCAAACTCAGTGACCCATGTTTCATGAGTAGTGGTTCAACAAGAACCCATCTCTCATGATATCGAATGGTCCACTTAGCACTCATTGTTCTAGGTGATGCTCACACCAAAGCACTTTAAGGTTTTGGTTCATATTATCCCGCTGTTGCTCGACTTGATAGTTACTTTTCTTTGCAAAGCGAAGAGTTGTGTTTATGAACCATTCAATAAGCCTTTAGCTCATCAATTGATAAGTAGGAGGTATTTTTCCACAGCGTGTCAAATTATGATATTGCTATCAGGATTCAACCGTGTAGTTTCGAGTCAAACTCATTGACCCATGTTCATGAGTAGTGGTTCAACAAGAACCCATCTCTCATGATATCGAATGGTCCACTTAGCACTCATTGCATCTAGGTGAGTTTCGAGTCAAACTCATTGACCCATGTTTCATAAAATGTTACAATGAAAATAAATCAATTGTAACATTATTATTAATGATAATCTGAACATTAACATCTTGAAATAGACATCAATCCTAACCATGACAACATTTTAAGGCTACATTATAGTGTGGATTATCCTTCCAAAATTAAGTCTTTTGAAGAAGAATTGGGTGCACTAATAAATATTTCATTTCATCAAATAACTTGCCTTTTGTTGTTTATCCATCCACATATTAAAAACGTACAAGATATGAAAATAAAATTTCAATATTAAGGAGGCTGAGTTTTTTTAATTTGTGCTAAGTGGACCATTCGATATCATGAGAGATGGGTTCTTGTTGAACCACTACTCATGAAACATGGGTCAATGAGTTTGACTCGAAACTACACGGTTGAACCCTGATAGCAATATCATAATTTGACACGCTGTGGAAAAATACCTCCTACTTATCAATTGATGAGCTAAAGGGCTCTATTATGAATGGTTCATAAGGCACAACACTTTTGAAGGTTTTGGGAATACTGCCGCTTAACCTTGGAGAAAACTCCTCGTTGCTTGCGAGCAAGATCGGGATGGGTGACCTCCCGGAGAACCAGTTCTTCACCTCTGTGAGCATCACCTAGATGCAATGAGTGCTAAGTGGGCCATTCGATATCATGAGAGATGGGTTCTTGTTGAACCACTACTCATGAAACATGGGTCAATGAGTTTGACTCGAAACTACACGGTTGAACCCTGATAGCAATATCATAATTTGACACGCTGTGGAAAAATACCTCCTACTTATCATTAAATACATTATTAAATACCACATGATTTCTACTTATAGACATTGAAAATCTTGTACTAGGTAACATCATTGAGAGACCCAAAAGAACCGCAAAGAACACGATAACTAATTTATAGTTGGTAATAGTCAATAAAGGTTTTAATTTGTGGGCCGCAAACTTGGTGGAGTCCAATAAAGTTTATTTTTTTAATTTTTATATTGAATAAGAGTCCAAGAAAGTTTTGGCATGTAGGTAATTAGTCATTTTCATCTCTAGAAGAATAAAAAGTACCAAAGAAGTGTCATTTTCCCTGAAACAGTTTATGTTAAATCGACGGGAATGGCACCAAATTTTCTACGATTCTTTCCCGGCAAATTGAGTGGATCTAGAATAACTTGAATTAATTTATTATACATGTGCCACGCGTTTAGTAAGATTCTTTCTCCGCACATGGCGAGTGGGGAACACCGAAATTTCATTTCCCATCCCTTTTACCCAGTCGGTAGTGAGGAAACTTCTGCGCAATTCCTGGGACCCCACTGTATGCAACGTGTTTAGACTTTTTCCAAACCATTCCCTTATAATTTCCACCTTTCTTATATTTCAAAGATAAGGTTTGTATGGCTGGGGTAAATAGGGTAAAGGCATTGGTCAGCCTCCTTAATATTGAAATTTTATTTTCATAGCTTGTACGTTTTTAATATGTGGATGGATAAACAACAAAAGGCAAGTTATTTGATGAAATGAAATATTTATTAGTGCACCCAATTCTTCTGCAAAAGACTTAATTTTGGAAGGATAATCCACACTATAATGTAGCCTTAAAATGTTGTCATGGATAGGATTGATGTCTATTTCAAGACGTTAATGTTCAGATTATCATTAATAATAATGTTACAATTGATTTATTTTCATTGTAACATTTTATCAAATAGGAATTCTTTTATTGTTGTTTATTTATGTATTTGTGATATATGTTTTAGGTGAAGTATTTCAAAAGATTAACTAAATGAAACTTATTTTAAGAATTTATATTCCTTACAATGTTATAATTGTTAATTCACTTTGTTGATTACAACATGTTATTTTTATAGAATTTATAATTTCATAGATATTCTAGATCTATATTGTTTTGTCTCAAATATGGAGTTGAAAAGGCAGGACATAGGCGCCCCAGGTGCCACTATCTTTAGAGGGTAAATTCATATTTGTTTTCGCAGTCCTTCAATGTCAGATCAAAGCTTTTGTTTCTCGCTTGTCGCACTTTTGGATCACCGCCAGATAATTTTGTAACTGAGTTTTCATGAATTGTCAAGGTGTAGGGTTTCAATTGCAAAAACAAATAATTGATCTTCAATCTTATTCAAACTTGAAACTTGCACATTCAAAGAAAGAAGAAAAGTTGGGCTATTTAAGGGCTTGCCTTAGTTAAACCCCGTGTTAGTGTTTCCACTTCCTCAATGGCAATGTCAATGATAAATGATAAATGATAGGAAGAACTGGTGAACCTACAAAGTGTTGTGACTCACCACCCTTCAATAGCTTCCTTGAAGGACTAAAGTCATACACATCTCCCAAGGTCTTGATCTTGCTTGCTTGATTGCTTGAATGGCCTGAATTACTTGGAGACCTACAAAGGATTAACCTTCACAAACAATATGAAAACATAAACATGCATAAACTCACACACATTTTGGGAGGATGTTTGAATCTTGAATTGTTACAATAAATCTTTTAATGGCTGCTCTTGACTTGTTAAATAATACTCTCAATCATAAACTCTTTAAATATATAAAATAATTCTAAAATTATTTTACTTATATTATTTTCAAACAATATATACAAAATTATATGTATTTTTAATTGTATTATTTTTTAATAATATCAAATTATATATTTAAAAAATTAAACACACGGGATGAGACTTTTTTATGCCAATGGATGACTCTCTTGATATAATAATGTCTATCCATAACTAAATAGTTGTAATTTAAAATTACTTTTAAGTCGTTCTCTTACAATCACATTCACCTCCATATTCAAAGGTTGCAATCAATATAAATAATTAATATTGCAAAGATACTGGGTCTGGAATTGTTAAAAATCAAACGTGACCCAAACAAAAATCTAGGTAACCAGTGTGAAAGGCGTTCATAACCTAAAGAAATAATCTAATGGAGCACGTTTGGACATGTGAATTTAAAACAAAAAAATCCCCAAATCAATACGACCAACCATAAATTTAACGGGAAGAAGATTCTTTCTGTTGACGGGAATGGTGGGAAACCCTTAGTAACTACAGCAGGGCGCTTACACTGCCTCTACCTAAAACTACGCTTAACTACAAAGCCCAGCAGAGCGCTTATCCCACTGCCTCTACCGGTAACTGGTAAGTATAGTGACTTCCAAAAAGCCGTCTATACAGGCTGGATAGCATTCGTATTGTTATTAGTCCCTGTCACGTTGTTAAAATTTCTGTGCCGGTCCTTAAGATGGCGTTCACTGACATAGGACTTAGTTGGCACTCACAAAGTTCTTTCTTCCCCATCCTCTGGGTTTAATTATTAGGGGAGGGGATCTAATAGTTGAGCACTCTAATTACACTTATCTAATTAGTCTACGTGGAAATTTTCACTTCCAATTTTTTACAGCAGTTTATTTGGGAAGTCCCCTCCCCTTTTTATAACTAAGGTTTCGGGGCCACATCATCAAATATGATGATACATCAGCATGCTTTTGTCAAGGTGTCCAAAAAGGCGCAAAAAAAAAAGTGAGACCAATACTTGTGCATTCACAACATGTTTTATTGAGCACTGATGTGGCATCACATGACTGGTTGCTTTTTAGATCAAATAAATACATTTTGTTTAATTGCGGGTAGTCATCATCAACACTAACAACTTTAAAGTCACAACTATTGGTCCAATATTGATAAAAATATTGGGCATTATATAAACAAATACTATCACAACTATTGAAACATGCTCAAGTATAGGGTCCTCTCCCCTAAATTAGTAGGGGAGAGGATCTCACATTGGAGCACCCTAACTTTTGGGGTTCATTTGGAGCATCACGTGGATTAAAGGTTAAAAAAATATTTCGTCACTTAAGCAATGCAAGTGTGGACATGAATATTTTGTTTTGAGAGGTGTCCAACCCATCTACTACATGGACGATGAGGAGAGGTGGAGTGGGATATTTTTCGTGTATTTCTTAAAGGTTGGTCAACAATGGATTGGGAGGACCCTTGATCCTAGCCTACCAACAGATTAGTACATGTTGACCATGTTGTGTGGCAAGTGGGCACAACACTATATTTTTTAAAACATGCTAACATCAAATGTGTGCCGCCTCCTCTTTCCTCCTCGACCTACCACATTAACTTTGCATCCATCTACATATACTTGTATATGATGGCACCAAATTTCTATATCATGGAGGCTTCAATGTTTCAGTACCTCACATTTATCATTCATCAACACCCCGCTATTGAGACTCCTCTTCTTGAAAGTTTGTTGCATTTGCCACCAAAACATGTTTACTTCATCTTTGTATTGGCAATTATTTCCATTAAAGGAATGGTTGTCAATGTTGGCTCATTGCTCATTGTTCTTCTTCTAAGCTTTGTCTGCATGTGTTCGACCTAGGTGAAGATTCTACACCTAATTAATCCAATGAACCAAAAACACAATATGTTTTGAGGTGTTTGTTGTGTTTCATTTCTTCTCTTTTTGTATTATCCTGCTTCACTTCTTTATGATTTGAGGTGTTTACTGTGTTTAAATTGTTTTTCATTCTTCTTTATTCATTAGGGTTATCACTCTTCTTACTCCTCTCGCTAGTTTCAAATGGAAGCATGTAATTAAAATGGTTTTAAATTCAAACATTTTTAAATGGTTTTAAATAGAAGCATAGTGGAACAATGGGGTTTAAGGGTTCACATACTATTTTTTTAATCTTTACTGCTTTAGATGGTATTCCATTGTATCACTCCTCTCTATGGCTATAAGTGGAAGGTTTATTGAATTTTTGGTTCATTGTATTGGTAATGAAGTGGTTGAACTGATATTTTGGTTTTCTTTGCGATTATGAAAATCAACAAATGCACAATAATGGTTGGCATAATTTATAGTTGATTGCTTGAAGCTTTTTGTTTCTTTAACTTTCTATTGAAAAGATTCAAAAGATTCCAAATTTCAAAACTTGTGGTCGAGGGTGTTTATCAACACAAACATATTATGTGTTTTGTAACACATTTACATTATGAAAATTTAAATCTTCTATTAGAGCATCATTGTGATCTCTCCAATTTAAGTTATAAATATAAGTTTACAATTCCTTCAATTAGTAATTTTAAACTAACAAAATTTATGGAAATGGGTTATCAAATTTTTTCTAGGTTTCCAAAAATATTGTAAAGTTGGCTTCACTATTCATAAGGGTCTCTACATATCTTATCAATAATAATGTTTAAATAGATTATTTACACCCTTATCAGGTTTAGGGTTTAGTTGTATTTATTCATGATGTTATGAAAGGGGCAATACATGTGCTTGTTGTAATCTATGTTTAAAAACAATTTAATTAGATAATACATGGAAATATAATTTAGTCAATTGTGAAGATGTACTCATTTTATGAAATGGACAATTTGATCTTGTTGTAATACGTGTTTATGAAATTAGTTTTTTTTTTAGGTATGTATGAGTTGGTGTTAGTATAATTGAAAGTGTTCTAAGGAATTAACTCCTTGCGCTTCTAAAATTTATAAATGTTGTTCAAAGTAATTATTATCCTCTATAATTCTATAAACAAAGACCCACAATGATGAAATTTCAAGTTTTAAGATGCATGTTCATGTTCAAACCACATAATAGTGAATAGGGAGTGTCTCCTATTGATTTTGAATGTTTGTCCAATATTTCCTAAGGAACTATAATTGCACATGTCAATTAGTGTCGTGTTCATCCACCTTTTTATGAAATACTTTATCAATTGTTTATTAGTGGCTTTAGCTTGGTCATTACTTTGTATATAAAATGTAAAAGAGAAGCTTTTTAAAATTGATGTGCGTTACAAAACTTCTTAAATTCTTAGTTTTTAATGAATGTACCATTATCTATAATAATATAAGTAGGTAATCAAAAGCATGACATAATATCTTCCATTACGAAAATTACAAATGTCTTAGGACCTAGTGAATTTGAGTGGGGTGACCTCCACCCATTTAGTGAAATAATTAGTTGCATTGATTGAAATATATTTAACAACATAGGCTTCACATCTCCTCCTTTGTGTGTGTTATTTGTATAATTGGAAAATATATTTTACTCGCAAACAAGGAAGTCATAAGACTTTCCTCTACATATAGTAGATTCTAATATTGTTTTTAGCATAATCTATGTTTCAGATGTAGATAGTGATGATAAAAGTGCATATCATATCAATGAAAGAAGGATTTGTGGCAATCAAACTTGATAATACAAAGGCAAAGCATCTGTCCATCACACCATGGTGTGACCTATTCCCATACTCATACTATAGATTTATCACATGCTTATTACTAAACATGCAATCCCAAATCTCTAATTTTGATTGTTATTTTTAGTTTTGAACTTTTAAAATTTTATATCTATGATATGGATGCTAATAAAAATAAATAAATGATGTTACAAGTAATGGAAGCACCAAAATCGCTTATATCACAACTATTGAATAATATATGCTTTAGGTAATTATTAAAATATTGTTAAGTGAATATTTTATTGGTTGAACGATTAAACCTTTTTCTTGCTTGGAATGTTGTGGAGACACTATTAAGTGCAGTCTAAGTTAAAATACTATTATTTTCTTTAATCTTAATATTTTAAGTATTATTATGAATAAATTTGAATTTAGTTTTAAATTGAATTTATAATAAAATTAAATTATTAAACATAAAGAAGTTTCTAAAATTTAAAAAAAAATTATAAAAGAAATATGTCAAATTATTAAACATAAAAGGAATTTCTAAAATTAAAAAAATTAACTATAAAAGAAATATTATAAATTTACTATTTACACCTAAAAAGGTTAATTTTCAATTTTTAATTTTAATTTTAATTTGTAAATCTTGGACTTGCCTTCTTATGGTTATGCCCAAGCTCTTTAGTTATTCTATGAGAATTTTTTTAATTCGTTTCAATTTGTTAAATCATGCTATCCAAATTTTTTTATGATTTTTTTTTTTGGTAAATATTTCATAAGATTATAGGCCCCTTGAAGACTATGTGGGGTAAGCATGGTTCAAATTGGGTTATTCTTGAATCTATGCAAATATTTTAGGAGATTTTTTAATTTGTTTCAATTTATAAATCATGTGAGTGCTTTGTTACTTTAATTTTAATTTTAATTTTTGAATTTTCTTTGCAAATATTTGATAAGGTTATGCCAACCTTTAGTGTTGTTTGAATCATTATCCATAATCAAGAAACCATTATCCTTGATAGTATGCATGAAATTATCATTACACAACCCATATAAATTATAGTTATAATTAGAAGGTTTTCTTATCATTTTTTTACAAGAGGTTGACCTTTTTGTAAGAGAAATTTCCTAATTCTACCCTTTGGATGAAAACCAATGGGGTGATTTCAATCAAAGGTAAAAGATTCATTTATGTCTCCAATTATAAAAATTGACATGGACTTATAAGTTTTCCCCCTAATTTTAAATAATATTATAGGGATACCCCCTATCTTTCTTCAATTCATAATAGAAGCAATTGAATTAGATAAATGAAGAAAAAATCATACTTCACAATTTTAGGAAGCACATAATTGGAAAAAATGTGAGGATTTATGAGAGTAATTTCAACCATGATGAGGGTTTTTTAGGATAGATCCAACATGCTACTAGCTTTCTCACTCTAAATTCTTTTATTAATAATGGATTCATTCTAGGCATAGGCTTCTTGTGCACTTTCTCATACACTATGGAGTAAAACTTTCACTTGCCATTATAATTTCCCTCTTATACCTATTATAGTCTTCCCAAACAATTTTGAATTTATTAAACATAACTAATTAAAACATAACTATTCTATAACTTTTTGGCAGGAACTTTGCTACCCTGTAGCTCTTGTTTTGATAGTAGCCTAAATGCTTGATATGTGAATTTCTCTTCAAAATAACATAACCATGATAGCATAATGATAGGGTGATTATGATATTTCCTCAAAGATAGTGGATATATGATATTATTGCTTCATAATGATTGATAATGATAATTTTCTTGCTTGATAACGTATTCTTGATCATAATGAAATTATACTCTCAGGGATATGAATGAATGAAGGGTATTATTTATATGCTTCATCTATATTTGATCATTAGTGGAGATTAATTGGAAAGATCATTGGATAGGAAAATTTGAGAGAGGGTAGGAGTTGAATTTTGAATTAATGAGGTGGGATAGTTGAAAGAATTACATGAATTTATTTATTTAATTCATAAGGATAGTTGGAGAAATAAATAAAATATTTATTTTATTTTTTATTTTGGAGGGAAAGATAATCTAAATTTAAATAAATTATTTTAATTTATTTAATTATTAAGAAGAGTGGTAGCTAATTAATATTTTTTTAAAATTATTTAATTATTGTGGATCAAAGATAATTTGAATTTTATCTTAATTAATTTTAGAGAGAAAAATATAAATGATAAATTAATTAAATAATTAAAAATTATTTAATTAATATAGATATGATCAAAGGATTAAGATAATTAAATAATTAAAATTTATTTAATTATTATAAATGAAAAAAAGGATATTAGCTTAATTATTTAATTAATATAAATAGAAGAATTAATGAGAATTAATGATAAAATGATAGATGAAAATGCATTAGTTATTTTTAGGTATCTACATTTTGCTTGTCTTTGAGATAATGTGTTTTATGGTGTTGTTTCAAAGAAATAAGATTGATATGAAAAAATTTAGTGGTGACATAGTATGCCCCAATGGACCGAGGGATGGAGATAGGATGCCCCCTCAAGAGATTGGCTGGAAAAATTATTTTTTGATCAAACTTTTGATAGGAAGGATAGGCTAGGTCTGTGATAATGATGATATGATGATGATAGATATGTTATAAATATATATCTATGTGATGTTATGGCTATTTTATGTTATATATTTAATTTAATTAACATTTGTTGTGATAATGATTATAATGATGATGGATTTAATGGATAATTTTTTAATGTTATGATTTATGCTAATGATTATGTATGCAGGAAATGTGAGTGTAATGATGATAATTATACCATTGATCAATTATCAAAGGAAGCCTATAAATGGGAAATAATATGGATAAAAATATGCAAGATAG
This sequence comes from Sequoia sempervirens, assembly GCA_007258455.2. Lineage (NCBI taxonomy): Eukaryota > Viridiplantae > Streptophyta > Pinopsida > Cupressales > Cupressaceae > Sequoia > Sequoia sempervirens. The sequence continues at coordinate 11,682 of VDFB02372228.1, read as the reverse complement.
ATAGATATGAAAATGTAAAGATACTTTATGCTTTGGTTATGCTTCAAACAATATAAAGATAAATCCTTATTTTGATATATATAGGAAGTGGATATTATGCACCAAGGTATAAGGAACCAAGGTGAAGTTGTATCCCTTGCATGGACTTTGACTCTACAAACAAAAATGGGTTTTTCTTGCTTACAACAAACATATGGAAACCTTGTTTGAATATGTGAAAAAGTAAGACTTAGAGAGCATAATAATCCTAGTTCACAAAAGATATGAAGAATCTAGTATACAAAGGATGTTGGCTTACGCAATAAGCTACCCCAATCACACACAAGGAAAGTATTCACCATAGTTTTATTACAAGAATAACCCACAAACATGAAAAAAAAGGGTTTATTCTCATTCATACCAAACATATGAAAACCTTTTCGATCAATGTGAGAGAGTAAGAATTAGATCATACAATTCCTAGTACACAAAAGGTATAAGTAACCAAATATGCAAAGGAAATTTTGCGTATACAAGAAGCTACCTCAACACACACAAGGTAACTATTTGCCATGGTCATATTACAAGAATGCACCACAAACACAACATAAAAAAAATGCCCATGCCCCATTCCAAGCTTCTCTAGACATAGCAAGATATTGAAAAATCAAGGAAACATTGACCAAGCATAAGAATGACACAAAAAGATAAATGAACAATAAAAAGGCCAACTAACAAAAAAAGTCAACGATCATGATATCCCTTGCCAAAATATGCACTCAATGATAGATAGTGATCATTTACGAAAGATACATATGTTAAGGCCTTGATAGATTGTTTACTTGAACTAGACTTATGAGTCCAAGCAAATGATATAGATTAAGATATAGATAAGTTAGGAATTAAGCTATGTAGGCAGAAGAATTAGTTCAACAGTAGTCTTTTTCTTAATATTTTCATGAAAGCTTGATGTTTTCACATAATGAGTAGGTTAATTTTTTTTATTGTAAAGTGTAGGTAATGTGTTCGTGCAAATTGTACTCTCAATATAGTGACATAGATCCAATCCAATGACTAGGCCAAGGAAAATTTCCCCTAGCTAGGCATAAAATCATTTATTATGAGATGGATAAATAAAGTGAAACTTTATTATGATACATAGATAGATGAAACTATAGATACTAATAATTTTTAAAGCCATGATAGGTGGATAAGTGAAACATAGGAGAAGGGATCTCCAAAGATTATAATGCAAAGGAACAAGGTACCCCTACTAGTGGTAGAGATAAATATTGTTTACTTGAATTAGATTTGTGAGTTTCAAGCAAAAAGATCAAGATAGAGATATGTTTACTTGAACTAGAATTGTGTGTTTCAAGAAAAATATCAAGAAAGAGATATTTTGTACTTGAACTATCCTTGTGAGTTTCAATAAAAAAATATCAAGATAGAGACATATTTATTTGAACTAGCCTTATGAGTTTCAAGGAAAAAAGATAATGAGATAGAAATTATTTACTTGGAGTAGACTTATGAGTCCAAGAAAAGAGATAAGATAAGGATTATTTACTTGAACCAAACATATGAGTCCAAGCAAAGAAAGTAAATTATAGATAGAAAATAGCAAAGGATTTTTTAGGTGAAAGGATGGTGTATAAAGGATATGGATTTTAAATGAAGTAAGGATTTGCATTTCTTAAAGAATACATGAATAATTTTTTCCCCTAAATTTATCAAGATCAAAGATGAAAGGGTAGGGGGGTGAATTAGATAGAATAAGTAATATGTGATGAAGGATATGGATAAGATAATCAATATCAAAGGAAGGAAGGAAGTATTTGTATAGGTTTAGTGATATGTGATGGAATGGATGACTTAGGGATAGATGGTGGTTTTGGATGAGCTTTTTTGGATTCCAATTTAGTTAGTGCTTCAATATGTATTTTTTGGATATGGATAGTGTGGTCTTGTAGAGGATTAGGATCATGACATGAAATGATATTTTTATCTTGACTTGGGAGGGGATCACTACATGGAATGAAAATTATGGTTTGATCATGAGATGGGAGAGGATAATTGGATGGGGTAGAAGGTGCTCTTTGATACTGATCTAGAAGGTAATTAGGATATAAGGTGGAAGGGATGCTTTGCTTTTGATTTGAAGTGGGTCATAGGATGATATGGAAGTGAAAATGATACTTTTCTCTTGAGGTGACATGGAAGAGATACTTAGGTCTTGAGATAGAGTGGGATTATGAAGGGGAATAAGGAAGATATATTTATCTTTAGAATGAAAGGGCTCATTGGAAAGGATACTTTGATATTTATTAGGAATAGGCTCATGAGGTGGCATGGGAAGGATACTTTGATCTTGATTTAGAACAGGATCATGAGATGGCATGAGAGGCATAATTTGATCTTGATTTGGAAGGGATAAATGGAATCTATTTTACCCCTACATGTTGTCACTATGCACTTAGGAGTTTCATTTTTTATGGAAGGGATTCCTTCTACTCAAGATATGGTGTATTCATATGAAATGTAGTTATAATTGGAAATTCTATATTTTCACCCTTGTTGGAGGTATTCCATTTTCCATTGTCATGGATAGGATACTTTAATATATTGAGATAATAATTGGATAAAGGGGGAGGACCTTCTATAGTAATGTCACCTTGGCATATAAGATCCTGAATAATTTTTTTTAATTTTATTAAATTAATATTTTTATTCCCTTTGACCCTATGATATTCACAAAATTCATTTTATTTATACCATGATGGTTTGATTTGAGGTTCAAAATTCCTAATTTGTGTTAATATGGTAAGATTGTCTTGGACCAATTTTCGCAAGGCTAATTCATTAGGTTCTCCTAAAGGAGTGTATTTTCTTTTAGGAGCATTATTTTTCCTAGGTGGCCTCCTAGGGATGGTAAGACCTTTAGTGTTTTTATATGTGTTTTTTGACAAGAGTATATTGGAATATTATTGTATGTTTTGCATAACTTTGGCATCTACTATCCCATCATTAACAATGTTCATGTTCTCAGCCCAAAGATGATGTTTAGATTTCAAAGGGCTATGTTCATTGGATTTCAAAGGGCTATCTTTGCTTTCCTTATAAATTTTCACAAGACCCTTAGCAATGAGATATTTTTCAATGGTTAATCCCTTCTGCATGAGCTCATCAAATGTATTAACACATTGGACTTGTAGGTGGAAGTCAAATTCTTGATTTATATTTTGTGTGGATATGTGGACAAGTTGGTTTTTGGGAATAGGATGGGGGAATTTTCTTGTCATATTTCCGCATGGTTGTAGGAAGGAAGTGAATGATCATTCATTCTTTTGTTTTGTATTGCATAGATAGGCCATAGAAATTTTAAGCTCAATGTTATATGAGAAATATGCAATGAAATTTTTTGCTAATTCATGAAAGGACTTAATTCCATGAGGTGTATTGCATAACCATTCAATGGATTGAATTCCTATATTTCTAGGAAAGAGGCACGCTAAATAAGTATCATTGTAAGCAACCTCAAGAAAAGATACATACAATCCCCTTATATGTTCATATGGATCACCTTTTCCTTTGTATTTGTCAAATTTATGAATTTCAAAGTTTTGAGGAAAGGGGATTATGGATATGGACCTATCAAATAGATAATGGAATATGCTTCCAATGTATAGTTCTTATTAATGTGACCCATTTTCATATTTTATATCTCTTGTTGTAACTCTTAAATTTGTGATGCCAAGTTATTTATAGGTGTGTAAGTAGATAGATTGTGAGTTGTGTATATGGAAAAAGATGGAGTATTTTATGGGTATATGTGTTTATGGGAATATTAGATGTAGGCGGTTGAGGGATGTATGAGATAGGAGGATAATTTGGAGGATTAGTTGTAGGAATGGAGGTAATGACATGACTATATGGGATATAATATTATATAGGTGGCATATTTGTTTGGGATAATATTAGAATGGTTTGGGATTACTAATAGATAGAATGATGGCATATAGGTGGAAAAGTTATGGAAATTGTGGAATTTGTTGGTTGTGGCATAGGTAAGGATTGAAGAAATAATTTGTAGGATTTGGTTGAGGTGGGTCTAGTGGAGAAAACATGTTTTGTGTGTTATAATTTATGATATTGGGAATAGATGTGAAATTTTATGGGATGGATTGGATGCAAAATGATCATATGTCTCTTGCTAGGAGTGTCATTGAACCTTAGATGGGTCACATTGAGGTGATGTGGTATGAGGAAAGGTGGCAATCACTATATCTGTAAGGTTTTGAGGTGGATTTTGGGTGTCCCAATTATGAGGTAGCTTAGCACCTTTTTGAATTGATATTTGAAGGTAATGGTTAGGATTTACATAAAAAATAATTTCCATAACTCTCATTTCTTTAGGATCTTGTTCAAATTCTTGTAATTATTCTAATGTTGGATCCCAATTAATGTCTTTGTCAAAGTAAATGTCCCATGAAGATGATGGGATGGGATTTTCATATGCACCTTGAGGTTGTTGTTGTGAAGATTGTTGAACACTTGGAATACTGAGAGGGGGGTGAATTAGTATTCCCTAAAATTCATTAACTTAAAATGCATTTCACAACATCTCATTCAATGTGCAGTAAAAGGAAGGAAAGATTAAAAGTACATGCATCCCATCAATAGACACAAGAACACCAAATTTTTTACATGGAAAACAAAAAGAGGGAAAAACCATGGTGAGGATTAGCTCACAATAAATTATAACCATTTACAAGATATTACAAAATGGATCACTACTAGGTGGACTCATTGTCCAAAGAATAGAAGAAATGGCTCACTACCAAAATAGAAAAGAGGGTGGCTCACTGCTAGAGATTGAACTAATTACAATGCATCTACAATATGCTAAAGATAGTTCCAATTAGGCTAAAAAAATTGACTTAACACAATTCTTACTTCACCTTAATTACAATTCACACTCACTACATTAGATCTCGCACACTCACACTTCTCTTCCTTATCCTTATTCATAATACACTTCTCTCATAAACACTCCATATCACAAGGAATTAACCTTAAATATAAACCGCAACAACCCAAAATATCAATTAGGTCAACCTAATTAGATGTACTGTGCACCATATAACTTGTTGGCCCAAAACACCAGCACATACACCTTGCAAAAAGAACCAAGATGTGTGCACCATCAAAATAGGTCAACATGACCCATAATCACTCCTATAATACCACTCCATTCATAACTCAACTTTGTACGACCCCAAAATACTTAGGTCGACACCAAATAGTAATACTGGTGATGTAATATCTGAATGAACCAATTGTCCATTCATACCTTGACACACGAAGCACCAAAACACTTTCCACTTTGAGAATACACACTACTATAATCCACAAGCACTTCCTCAAATCTACACACCAAAATATTCATCCGTGGTGGAATGTCGAGCATTCCAACATACACTTTGTCACTACAACTCTACCATTCCATAGCCGATACTCTGTCAACACTATCTTCGACTATGGAAGACATAAAGTCATGAAACTTTGGATTTATAACCTTCCAACATGTACCAATATTACCTTAAAACTACATAACTAGATTCTTCATAGCATATCAATGCAAACTTGAAAACTAGTTCACTGAACACTGAAATTGCACACCAGTACTTAGGTAATTATCCAAACCATTTGGTATTCTCTAGACCAACACTTTTTCATCTCTGTCATGGGTTACCATCAATGACAACACCATATACTATCATGCTCATTAATCTTCATCAATCTTCATAATCAACAATCTCTTGATATCATCATGCTCAAGTTGCCAACAATCTCCTTAATGACAACAAACTTCCAACAATCTCCCCCTTTGTCACTGATAAAAAAATTCTCACATAACTCTTAAACTATTCCCCCTTTGACATCAAGGGAAAATGGCTCACAATATCATACTTCTCAAACTACTTCAACTATTCTCCCCCTTTGTAGATATATATGTATATGCATGAGTATAGCTCCCCCTTACTGCTTTACTCCTATACTCAACACTTCTCCAACAATTTACATTAAAGTGGATCCTCATAAAAAATGATCAAAATTTTACTACAATATTATCTACTACTTCCACATATGTACAATGAAATCAGAAATTGCATAAAAACAAAAATGTAAATTTTCAATTACAAGAAGAAAAAATACTCTTATGAGACACCTTCAATTTTGCAAGGTGTGCCTCCCAATACTTCTTCCCAACTTCCCAATCCTTCTTGGAAAAGGAAAGAATGCAACACTAACTCTCAAATTGAGTGAGGAGGTCTTCTCCTCCATCCAGAAAACTAGGCACCAAATTCTTTTGCAACATCTTCTTAGTACTAGCAAGCACTCTTGTCAAGGATGTAAGCTTTGTACTCATGAAGTCTCTAAGTTGACTATACTACATAATGATTTTCTATTTCTATTCTTGTAGTTGGAATAATTATCCATGCAAATTTTCTATTGCTATCCTTGTTACACCATCTGCATCATTGACCAGATCATTATCATTGACAAGTGAAGAGAAAAATTGTGCAAAAGTGAGTTGAGGAAGCAATACTTCATTGTGTTAGATTCCTGAAGGTAGTGAGCTAAAGGTTTCTACAATATTCTAATCAAGGTTGTGGATGTGTGTAAATTTTTGTGGTGGATATTTTGTTTTATTTTGTATTTGTAGGTAGTGAGCCTCCTTGTTGGATAAAGAGTCCTTTCTGTAGGCAGTGAGCCTTTGTATTCAGTTTTGCTATTACTTTATATTGTGATTTAATCCTCACTGTGGTTTTTCCCTTATTGGGTTTTCCACATAAAATCTAGTGTTCATTGTGTTGAATTTTCTTTTTGTTATTTGCATTTCATGTTCATACTTAATAATAGAATAGTGTGGTTGTGAAATTGATAAGTGTTGAAGCTTTGATTTTAATTTTGGTGACAATTGAATCACCCCCCCTCTCAGTTGTCCTGCACCTTTTAACAATTGGTATCAGAGCTTTGGTTCCTTGGTGTAGAGCTTAACCGCTTAAGGAAGATCCAATGACACATAAGTTGGCAATCTATATGTTCATTGGATCTTATTATAGTGACTGGAAAGTGCAGATAAGAGCATATATTATCTCTCTTGGTTACAAGATCTGGAAGGCTATTGAGACGAAGTATGTTGCTCCAAAAGGTGGTCTTACTACTACAGATGAGGTTTTTTCTTATGAGGAGAATGAAAAGGCGAGGTATGCTATTTTCAGTGCTTTATCTAAAATTGAGTGAACTAAGGTTCTTTCTTTGGGCACTACTTATGAAGTTTGGAAGAAGTTGGAAGATCTTTATAAAGGAAATGATAGAGTGAAATTGACAAAGAAGCTAACGACAAAGCACATATATGAGAATTTGAAAATGGAAGAAGGTGAAAATTTTACAAGTTATTTCTAGAGGGTTGAACTTGCAGCAAATGAAGTTAGGAATTAAGGGGGAAAGCTAACTGATGAAGATATAATTGAGAAGATCCTAATAACCCTACCTGACTGTTACAATGATAAGATCTCAATTATTGAAAGAGGAAAAGACAAAAAACAACATTTAAAGCAACAAAGACTAAGGATGATCTGGATAGTGATGGTTCTGATGAGTTGGAAGCTAATTTTACCAGGAAGTTGAAGAAAGGTACCAGTAAGTATAAAGGTATGTTTCCCTTTAAATGTTTCAGTTGTGGTAATATTGGTCATTATGCTTCAAGATGTTTGAATAGAGTTTTACATAATAAGAACAAGGATCATAAAGATAAAGATAGAAAGGATAAGAAATACAAGAAGTTGTGCTATGTTAAAGAAGAAGCCAGAATCTCTGATGATGAATTTGATTATGAGGGTGATGATAGTGAATGCTTATTTTTATCTTTGGAGAATAAATTTGTTTGCTAACCCTAGAAAATTTGCAAGAAAGAATGTTTTGGAGGAAAAAAAGAATGAGATGGAAGGTACTTTGGTCACCGCCTTTCATGATAGATAGGATGAAGACTACTGGGTGATTGACAATGGATGCTCTAATTACATGATCGGAGATAAAAGTAAGTTTAATAAACTTGAAAAGTATGATGGTGGTTTGGTCATGTTTGGTGATGATTCAAGAGCAAAGATTGTTGGGAAAGGTACAATTAGTTTTGATGGAATACACAACACTGATGATGTATATTATGTAAAGGGTTTAAGGTATAACCTTTTGAGTGTTGGAAAGATGTGTACACTAGTACACAAACAACAATATATGACTAAGTAAACTACTAAAAATTGCATATAAATGACTAACTTTAGTCACATGACTACTAGTGGTTTATTTGTAGTCATTTATAACACCACTAAATTTATGACTAAATAATTTTAGTCATTTATTTAGTCATTGATTTTAATCATTAATTTGGTCATTGATTTGGTCATTAGTCATTCATTTAGTCAGTCACGTGACTATTTTATTGGTTTATTTGTAGTCATTTATAACACCACTAAATTTATGACTAAACTATTTTAGTCATTTATTTAGTCATTGATATTGGTCATTTATTTAGTCATTAATTTAGTCATCATTAATTTAGTCATCATTACTTTTTAAGTCATTAATTTAGTCATTATTTAGTCATTACAAATCAAATCTAACTTAATTAATCTCACAAATTTATACATATAAATTCAAGTATCATAGATATTCAAATGTTAAAAAACACCATGAAATGAAGACTAAAATGCTTGAACAAATATGATTGATCAGAAATAAACACAAACAGATTATAAATCAAGAGGAGCCACAACATAGTATTTATGAGTGGAGAAAAAACCACTCTAAAAATTTACTTCATTAAGCCTCATTGGCAAATCAAAATATCATTGGTTACATTCAATGTCTTAGTGACACTGTAAAACTTACAGACACTATATAAATAGAATACTCTTATTTTTCATATACTTATACTATTTCCCCCTTCCTTAACTGCAATCCTTTTGGAAGGGAAGCGACCTCCTATAGGGGCTTGACCCATTTAATCCCCTTGCAAATCCACAACTTTCCCGCCGCTATTGGTTTTGGCTCCTCCAAACTCTTCCTCGCTAGTATTCACGTTTCACTTCTCCAATTTGGAGTTGCAGCCTAAAAATAAAGTTTCAAAATTTGCACATCAAAAACTTAGAAAAGTCAATATTACAAGAGGAAATTTGTCATTATTTCTCTGCATGGTGTTGTTTTATTAAGATAGCATGTTATTGAATAATTGATCTAATAGTTGATTTCTGTATGAATGCAAGTATTCTTGTATATTCCACACCTTGTAAATTTTCCACAGGTTATAAATAAAGGGAAACCTCCCCTAATGATTTTAACAAAAAATATAGGATATTGCACTTATATGAAGTATGTCCACTAGGTCGAAAGCTTTTGTGACCTTCCCTCATGAAATGTTCATTTCCATGACACTCAACCCTCCCTATAATGTTATCAAATTTATGGAACAACCTCATAACAATTAGAAGGATAATTTGAATCATCAATGATAAAATAATAATAACAATAAATAAAGAGCTTGCCACCAAAATGATCATTTATTAGGAAGAGAAAAAAAGCTAAGACTAAATTTTAGTACTAGAGGTTGATAAGTTCTCAACTGATATGCCATTTGGAAAAAACTGCCAAAAAAAGTCAGGGCAAGGTCGGTCAACTACATCTTTCACAACATCAGTTACAACAACAGTTACAAGTACTGAGAACAAAAGCCCTGTCATAGACTTAGATCAAGAATTTCAATTTATCAGTAGTTGTCCTAAATCAACTGAAATGGAAAACCATTTATACAAATACAAAATGCAAAGCAAATAAGATTGTTACCTAGAATAGCATAGTGTAACTCATTAATATTTTTGTGAAAAAATAGTAGATACAAATTACAATGGATGGTACAACTACTGCAAGTATCTGATAACAGTTAACACCCTTCTTGAGCACTCGATCTATTTGTAACCTAAGATGATTCACTATGCTTTGGCTATCTTCTTGTTATATTCAAGCAACTGGAGAATATCTGTAGAATGTGCAACCTTGGTGTTAACATAGACCCAAAAATCAACTTCTAATACCATCTACAATCTACACTTTCAAGGTGTAAAATTGGAAGTACGTTCAAGTTGATCACTCTCTTTGAGACTAATACTAGTCATTTTTGCAGTTGTTGGAACACATTGAAATTAAATAAATCAACTAAAAAAAGAATAGAACAACAACCTAACACAGGTGTGGATCAACAACACCCTAATAACTAGTGTAATTAGGGTACCTACAACCATTGATAGGTCCAAGATACTTAAAATCATTGATGTAAGTGTACTGAAATCTTTTGGTAACTCCCTCATAGGTAATGGTACATTCCAATCATCGATGTGGAAGATCTCAGTTGTTGTGTTTTGATATCATGTTAAACTATGGTCTATGGATTGCAATATTGCAGGATATGCACAAAATGGATTTGTTGAAAAGGCTTTAGAAACTTTCAAGAAAATGCAATTGGTAGGTGTAAAGCCAGATTCCACAACCTTTTCCAGCATACTCCCTACCTATAATAAAACTCATTAAATGGTTTATTCTTAGCATCATAAAATTGAAAATAGATGATTGACCTAAAGCAAAGAAAACAATTAAATAGCACAAAGTGAATGAGACGCAAATAATTTTGTACGATTAACATTTCACTTAGAAATTGGAATTGTTGCACCGCTTTCACAATAGAGCAACATGTGATAAGGGGTTCTCCTCATAAAAGCTTTGAACTCAGCCATTCATGAAAGAATCTCAAAGAATTTCCCGCAAATCACTACAAAAGATACATGGCGAATCCTTACCATAAATCATGGATTTTGTGTTTTAGTAATGGACCATTTTTTTCTCAAGGCCACACCAGTTTATTGGAGACTGTAAGGATTTTTGGATTCCTCTTGGCCAATTGAGAGTATGCTCCCATTTGAATTGAGACTAACCACCATATTTTACAATATCAAATGGACCACCACCTTTGTTCTCTCTAGGAGAGGAGACCAAGGAGCATTGTTTTAGTGTCATGTCTACCATGAAATCCATGGGAGGCACCAATTATTATATCATAGTTACCAAACTCAGACTTAACATAGGCATTGGGCTCAACCTCAAACTCAACATGGAAACTCAGCACTAACTCAAAAATTTGAAAAAATCATGATATATAGAGATTTTTTAAGGTACATATTTTCCTATGCATTCCTCCCTAAATCAATTTTAAAAATTATAAAAACCTAATCAATTGCAAGATAATTTGAGTATAGAATGCCTGAAAGAGATGCCATCTCATGGAATACGATGATTGTGGGATATGCACAAAATGGATTTGTTGAAAAGGCTTTAGAAAATTTCAATCAAATGAAATTAGCAGGTGTGAAGCCAAATTCCACGGCCTATGCCAGCATCCTTCTTGCTTTGGAGCAAGGTATGAACATCCATCAACTCATAATCAAAAGTGGATATCAACGTGTAAGCGTAGACAAGGCACATGAACTATTTGAAAAAATGCCTCCAAGAAATTTGTTTCTCGTGGAATGAGATGATTGTAGGATATCAAAAAAAATGGATTTGTTGAAAAGGCTTTAGAAACTTTCA